>BQKN01009453.1:0-13027 GCA_022839385.1 Asparagus kiusianus | reverse complement strand
ACCCTGGGGTGGCTCGGACACCGAGCCACCCTAGGGTGGCTCGGCTTGGGCCGAGCCACCTTAGGGTGGTTCGGTTCGGGCCGAGTTCCCCCAGGTGCACTGGTTTCGTCGTTTTCCGTTGTTTCCGGTTTTTGTCCGTTGTTCGGCTGTTTTGTTAATTTGTTGACTTGATTCCTGATTTGGCAGTAAAACCCAGTCGGTGTTTGAGTTCAAATCCGCTTTGTTGGATGACTCGTTGACTCCCCGAACCATTGACGTTGTTCACGTGCGGTTCGTTAGCTTCGTAGCCTCTTTAGTTCGTTTCGTTGCTCGAACGTCCGTTGATTTGTCGAATCATCATGCCAAGCTAAGCTAAGGGACCTATAGGCAATTTTACACGCCTACAGATACCCCCTCCAAAATGTTCCAGCCTCATTCTTTTATAGAGGAGTCTGGGATATTTTGGATTTGATTGTCCCTTACCCTTTGTCGGTGTAACGGGCTCTGGAACGACTTTCGTTCTGTATTCCTTCATTCCTTCAGGCTATTCGGTGCTTTGTCGAATGTCTGTAAGGATTCCGGTGCTACATTTATTGTCTGACCGTTGTCGGAGTTTGAACTTAAAGTCGATTCCTGATTTTTTCAATCTTTTAGCTTGTGCTGGTTGGTTTGACGTACAACTAACGCTCGATTGTTGGCGCAGAGTCTTCATTTGCGACGCGTTGTCCGGCGTCATGTTATTGAGTTATCCTTAAGAATATTTTTAGAAGAATACTCTCCAGGAACTTCTCAATAAAAATAGGGAATAGTTTATACTCGTATACCTTATTGGAGTATTCTTTTAGGTTCGAATAATCTGAACCGGCCCAAAAAATGTACCAGAAAGGCATTATTTGGGCTCAAACATCTTTCCAACTCTTCCAAATATGTGAGAGAGGGATTAAATAGGTGAGGAACTGAACCGTAGGTTGATCTGAAATCATTTCAATGCTTAATTCAACTCCAATTCGAATTCTGGTTCGAATTTGGCTCAAACTGGTTCGAAATTGGTCCAAACTGGTTCAATTTGACTCATTCTGGCTCAATCTGGTCTACTCTAGCTCATTCTGGTTCAATCTGGTCCACTCTGGCTTGGTCAGGTCCAGCCAGGTTCAATCTGGCTCAATCTGGCCCATTCAGACTCAATTCGGGCTCATTCTGACTCAGTCTGGTCCAATTTGGCTTGGTCTGGTCCAGCCCGGTCTGGTCTGGTTCAACCAGATCTGGTTCAAGGCTATAAAAGAGGGATTTTTCTCTTTTTTTTTCTTCTTCCTCTCTAGGGCCGGCCGAAAATCTCCCCTCCCCTCTTGATTTTTTCTTCCGTCGAGCATCCGTTCTTCGCCAAAACTTGATCTTTGTCTTAGATCTAGTCTTCCTTTGGATCTTTGACTGAGAAACCTCCCCAAAAATTCTATCTTTTAGAATTTCTTTTAGGCCCCTCGAGCGCGTGCTGAGAGTTTCCAAAAAGGTCTCATCTTCGTTGGATCTCGAGCCTTTCTTCAGGTAAATCTTCCACAATTATGATCTTTTTCATGCTCAATTTTAATTTAGGCATTTGTAGGATCATATGTGAGGGTTGAGGGTGTGATTTGACGCCTCGAGCTTCTCTTTCAGGGGGTAGATCTGATAAAAAAGTGATTTTTTTTTCTAGATCTGACCTCTTTTAACTTATTTTGCAGCTTGTCATGTCGCGTGCTTCGAGAGGTCGTTCCCCTGCTATGTCGGCTGATGGTGCGCCTCCCTCCTATGCTGGTGAGCTATTTTTAGCAGTATTTGAAAATTTACAAATTAGTCCCTATTTTCTTGTAAATTTACAAATTGGTCCTTTTTTACCCCACGTTGTTCTCCTTGGCGAGGCAATCGGGAAGAGCCTTGATTCTCGTTGGTGAGGATCGACGCTTCAAAGATATGTTTTGCTTGGTCAAAACCATATCTCAAAATTAAAGGGGGCGATTTGACGCTACATTGCGCTTTATAAGGCAGGGATATGTTGTTGACATACCCTGTGTTGTAATTGCACAATGTGGCCAAATCGTCTCACCCTTTATAAGGCAATGACTCTATCTTAACTATCTGTAAGATGAGTTCAATTTCCTTTTATAATCGGGACTAACCAGTGTTTAACTGTTCACTTTGCAGTGGGATATCCTTCTGGTTCATTCTCGTCCCACGCAGTCTGTGGGCGTCGTGGCGAGTATTACTCGATCTCCGACGATCCTTCTCCTATTCCAGCTACTCCTCAGTTTGCTTCGGGCATGTCGACTGAGGTTGCCCAGGTGGTGAGGGAAGGTAGTCATCGAGCCATTCGTCAGCTGATCACAGATGCGCCTTTTGTGAAGGATGCCAGCTCTACCCAGCCTCTTCGGAAGAGCGACTTCATGTTTGGTGATTCCGTCGATGACCCAGAAGCCGTATTCATTGACGCTGAGCAGTGGCTTCACAAGACCGGCAGTGGCTTCATATACTTGCCGGAGATTCCTCGGCATCGCTCATTGACTGAGCTCAGGCGTCAGGCCATGACACGGGAGATGTCATGGCGCTTGACGGAGGATCATGAGAGCGTCCATTGCGGCTATATCACCCATCAGGCAGCTCCTGGCTCGAGCAGGAGTCACATCACCGGATTACATCCCGGAGTGTTGGGACTAGATGCACCACCACGTAACGAGCTTCTCGCCACTGCTTTGACCTTGAGGAATCGCCTCGCTGCCCTAGGACGGGAGATGCCTGCGACTCGTCATAGGATTTATGGTTGGGTCCACTCTTCGGACAAGTCTTGGTGGAGTCGCATGACGACATACGTTTTGAGCCGATGGGGCGAGGAGTTGCACGCTTGCGGTTTGTATGCAGCCGTTCGTGCCACCATGTATGGCTTGCCTGTCAGTTTGAGACATTTTTGTGCTTTGTTCGAGCTATATAATCCAGACTCGAACACTTTTCTGACCCGGCAGGGGGAGTTGGGCTTGGCTCTTCACGAGATGCACCGGATTTCTGGCTTGCCTATGGGACAGATGTTATACCAGGAGTACTTTCCCTCTAATCGTGAATTGGACCAGTTGAAGGATCGTATGCCTGATCGCTATGAGACTCTATGGGATCTCACTTGTCATTATCACGTTGCTTTGGCACAGTCTGAGCCTTTAGCGAAAAGGACCAAGGCCTCCGTGAGTCTGAAGCAGTTTGCGAACTATTTATTCCAGAACCTGGAGAACAGTTCTGACGAGGTTATTTGTGAGTTGGCCCCACTTACTCCCTCAGAGGTGAACAGTTTGTTGAAGAAGATTGATGCTCACTCCTACACCACTAGCAGTCCTGAGGGTGGCTTCCCTGCGAAGACCAGATTCAGATCTTTCTTATGGCATGCGACCACTCCGATTCGGCCGATGACTCTTCTTGCCGGTTATCTCGCTATTTGGTTGAAGAAGTGTGTGGTTCCATACCAGTCTGGTGATGCATTGCCTTTAGAGGTGCTCTACCCGGCCGTTCAGCTTGCTTATAAGAAAGAGCTTTCACTTCTTCCGGTGATGGTAGCTGACATTCACCGAGGACTTCGACAGCTTTCCAGTGCCTTCACACGGAAGGAGACCGATTTGCCAGGTCAGATTCCCACTCTTAAGGTGGAGCTTCCGTACGCTTATCTGATGGCTTGGTTCGTCCTCCACCGCTCGGATATGATGTCGGTGCCGAACGCCACAGACCACTCTGTTCCCCTGCTACAGTTGCTTGAGAATGGCAGGTGGGAGGGCCGCGGATTTTCTGATGTCAGACAGCAGCTGCAGGTCCACAAGTGTTGGGCATTCTCCACTTGTTTTCCGCAGTTCTCCGGCTAATACGGCGAGTGCTTGATAGATGATGAGAGGCCGAGAGAGTATCGGACTCACTTAGACATTGGCTGCTTCAACTGGTTGGTGAACATCAGGCCTGGCTATCTGACTTTTCGGGTGAGGGATCAGTGCTTCATAGAGCCATATCTACCCTGTCGATTCGCTCGCCAGTTTGGCTATGATCAGCTCTACATCGGGAATCCTCGTCAGCAGCTTCGGACCCATAGTGGTTTGATCGACGGTCTCCGTGCATGGTTGTGGACCGTGACTGGCTGTACTGGTGCTAAGTTCAGTCTCCCGAGTATTGATCGGCAGTTGAACCTCACTTTCTTGAGCTGCAAGTGGTTACTAGCAGCTAACAAGACTGTCCCCGTGAAGCCGATTGCAGAGATAGAGGCTGAGAAGGCTTCCCAGATTGATTCCCTTAGGATTCGGGAGAACGCTCGTGCACAGAGGGCGCGGAACAAGACTCGCCGAATTGATGAAGAGGGCCAGAGGACATTCCATTCCACAGACGAGGCTTCAGGCGGGGATCCCGAAGATTATGATGACTCTTCTGAACGAGGTTTGCGATTCAACTTTTCCCTTTATTTTCCAGAAATATTGAAACTGACTATGGTTTGACGTTTCAGGGACCACAGTTGATCATGATGGAGAGTTTCATCCTCCTCCTCAGGCGAGACCTTCGATCCCTACTGCTAGGCGGAAGAGATTAGCCCGTAAGCTGCGTGCAGCTTCCCGAGCTTCTGATATGGACTTGGCTGGCGATGATCCTGCCGGTGACGGAGGTACTATCCATCCTGTGAACCATTCTCTTGGTTATTCAGCACATTGATTTATACTTTTCCACCTCTATATAGGAGCGCGTGGGGAGAATGAGATGAGTCCCGATCCTATTCCCGTATCTCCTGATGAGTCTGACCCACCACCCCCTGTAGAGAGGCCTACAGGGGTTGCTGACATTAGAGAGGAGATCAATGTAGGACCCGATTCCGTGAATCCAGGTACATCTAACACTGACACCGTATTTCTTTAGATAATACACGAATGAATTTGTGTATCTCCTAACTGTCCTCTACTTCTTGCTTCTTCAGATAATTTGCAGGAGGCGAATCCTGGGAATGAAGAGGCCGATGCACCCGTGAGAGGTAACTCATTTCCATTAGTTGTAGTCTCTTCACTTTTCTTTGGCACTGATATTCTTTTATGTCAGATTTCTCCATCGATGACTTCGACGAGGGAAGCTTGTTTGCGGACATTCCTATGATGCGCTACATATATAGCTCTCCTCAGATCGATGACCAGTTACCTGGGGATATGTTTTCTGAGCCCGCCTTCGCTGGAAATCCTGAGGATGGTTCCCTTGAAGGTATGTGCTTCTTTCTGAGTTACTTATAGGACTAGCCAATCTTGACTAATGCAACTATAATGGAACGCCTCTGCGAATTCCGTTTTGAATCTGGCAGGAGCTTTTGTTGAGAAAGACCCTGTCGAGCCAGCTGTGAGACCAACTATACTAGTTGATGCACCTACAGCCGTCACACCTTCACTACCCCCAGCGGTTCAAGAGGAAGAAGGTATAAGTTAACTCATTGAAGAGTGTTATTCCTTTTTCTTATTAAGACTTTTGACGGACTTCTCCTTTTTTTTTTGTATAGGGCGTTCTTCTCGTCTTCATGTCTTAGTGAAGGAGTTGTTATCCGACGACGATCCCGACAAGATCGTTATTTGTCTAGAAGTTCGCTCCTTCTTCTCCTTTGTGAAGTCTATGATTGGCAAGCTCTTCCACAGCGGACTTTCCCTTCACCAGTTCAAACCTTTCCTTAATTCCAGAATCAATTTGATAAGGGAGGCAGGATACCCAGATTTGGCGAAGGCCATAGTTGACGATCTCGACTGCTTAGAGCGTGAGCTTCAGATGTTTCGTGAGCTTCGAGATACCGGTGCTTCTTCCTTCATTGCTGCTGAGCTGGATACTCGCTTACAGTCACTGCGCGAGACTCAGCTTCTTGATGATCTCGAGGTTCAGGTGCAGCGAGACCGAGTAGCTCGAGTTGAGACTGGCCTGGCTACCAGGTTATCTTCACTTGCCGAGCTCGATTCTTCTCACACTTCCTGTGCGGCCGAGATAGACCAGCTCAGAAGAGCACTCCGTGAAAAGGAGGAGACTTTTGATGTTCTTCAGATGACGAAGACACAGGACCAGCAGACCTGTACGGCTTTGTCTGATGAGTTGAAGTCCTTGAAGCAGAAGCTATCCGAGACAGAAGAGACTGCTGCGAAGACTTCGGCCGCCACTGAGGAGTCCATTAGGGCTGAGCTTAGCCAAGCTTATGATGATAAGCTGTCTAAGTTCAATCAGCAGATTTTTAGCCACGGGCTTGATGTTTGATTTTGTTTACTGAGTGATTTGACTTTTGACTCTTTTAGTGAATTCCCTTTTTATCTTTATTATGATTCGTCATTCCATTTGAAATGATTGACCACAATACTCATAGGATTTTTGGCAAACCCTCAGCCATCAACGGGTTTGGTTAGCCTTTACCGACTACCGTTTGAGTCGGGCTAGCACGCGATTTGTTTAAATCCGCTCGCATGTAACGTTATGCTCAGAGATTGAATTCTCTGAGACTTTGTGCTATGATGTCGAATACATAGACTTCGCCATTGTTACGGGAATAGGCTACCCGGCGACACGTGTGAGGTGTTGGCTTTAGGATTTTTGGCCAACCCCCAGCCTCTAACGGATTTGATTAGCCTTTACCGACTACCGTTTGAGTCGGGCTAGCGTGCGGATTGTCTAAATCCGTTCCGCACGTGACGTTAAGCTAAAAGAGTTAACTCTTTTAGTGCTACGGTATTGAATACGTAGACTTCGTCTTTCTCCTGTGAAAAGACTAAACAGCAACGTGTATGAGACGTTGACTTAGGATTTTTGGCAAACCCTCAGCCTTCAACGGATTTGGTGTGCTCTTACCGACTACCGTTTGAGTCGGGCTTACATGCGGATTGTTTTAATCCGTTCCGCATGTGACGTTGCGCTAAAGGAATGAACTCCCTTAGACTTTGTCCTACAACTTTGAATATGTAGGCCTTGCCATTGTTATGGGAATAGGCTACCCAGCAACGTGTATTAGACGTTGGCTTATCCCTACTTAGGTTTTGGGACAAAGGACCCCAGAGTCAGGCTCTGGTATCTTTTTCTACGGATAAAGACCAAACCGGCGACGCGTGTTAGGCGTCGACATATCCCTTCTTAGGATTCAGGATAAAATTCTCCATGCGTGTGAGGCATGGATTTCGGTGTTATTAATAACAACCTGCCACAATGTTGAATATGCGGACGAGTGTTCTTTTTAACGGTTAAGAACTAACCGGCCGCGCGTGTTAGGCGCGGACTTATCCTTACTTAGGTTTCAGGATAAAATACCCCAGAATCGAACTCTGGTGTCTTTTTCAATCGAGAAAAGACTAAACCGGCAGCGCGTGTTAGGCGCAGACTTATCCCTGCTTAGGTTTCGGGATAAAATACCTAGGATGAATCCTAAATTGGTAAACTTTGGAAAAAGAGTCGGTGTGGGGAGGGAAGAATTTTATATTCTATTCCCTAAACAAGGAAGGAAGAATTTTATATTCTATTCCTTGATTCTAGAAAGGAAGAATTTTATATTCTATTTCCAGTGCAAGAAGGAAACTAGAAGTGGGATCTCCGCTCCGAGAATCTGGAAGATACTGACAAACTTTCCTTTTATAGGATTGGTTATCAGATCGAAAGATGAGTTCTTCGTTTATCGAAGAGAAATTTCAACTTCAGTTACAACCATAAAAAGGTTGAACCCAAGAGAAAAGAAATGGAGTTCTTTCGTTCATCGAAAGGGGACTCCGAACTGAGAGTGAACCTTTTTGGTGGACTCACTGTCAATTGAAATTGATCAGCGAGGGATTTTGGTGGTAAAAATAAAATTGGGTTATCCTCTAGAATATTAAGTGTAATATTCTTCAAGGAACTTCCCGATAAATGAGTTGTCCTGAACGTACTAGGGATAGTACTTTTTCAAAAACTTCCCATTTATTGGCATTAATTGCCTGTTACCCTCTAAAGAAATTAAGCGATAAGCGCCGTTCGAATAGACTGTGTCTATTACAAACGGTCCTTCCCACTTAGGTTCGAATTTACCTTTCTTCTTAGAGGTGAGGATTATTGGTCGGCGAGCAGCGAGGACCAGATCTCCTTCCTTGAAGCTTCTTTGGCGAACCCTTTTGTCAAAAGCCCTGGATATCCTAGCCTGGTAGAACTCGATGTGTTGTTGAGCTTCCAAGCGCTTTTCGTCCAGCCTTTCGAGTTCCTCAAGACGTTTTTGATGATGTTCTTCGGTCGTCATCTCCGTTGCGAGAGCGATCCGAAGAGAGGGGATTTGAATCTCCAACGGTAGCACAGCTTCGCATCCGTAGACCAATGAATATGGAGTAGCTCCCGTAGGTGTGCGTATGGTAGTACGATAAGCCCAGAGCGCTTCGCCGAGTTTATCGTCCCAATCCCGTTTGTTGGTTTTCACGAGTTTTGATAAGATCTTGATGATCGTCTTGTTGAAAGCCTCAGCTAATCTGTTAGCGGCAGGGTAATAAGGTGTTGACGAAACATCTTGGATCTTGAACTTGTCACAGAACCGGATGAAGGCGTTGCTTATGAATTGCGGACCGTTGTCATGAATGATCCGCCTCGGCACGCCATGTCGGTATATGACGTGATGCTTGATGAAGTTGATGACGTTGTTCGTCTTTACTTCTTTAAGCGGAATGGCTTCAGCCCACTTTGAAAAGTAGTCGGTGATAGCGAGGATGAATCGATCACCTTTTACTGAAGGAGGAAAGATAGGACCGACAATGTCCATACCCCATGTCTCGAATGGCCAGGACGTGGTTGACGCGTGTAACCGCTCCGGTGGTTGGTGCATATAGTTTGCATGTACTTGACAAGCGTGACATTCTCGAGCGTACTCAATCGCGTCACGAACCATTGTTGGCCAGAAATATCCCATTCTTCTGATTCGATCATACAGCTTGGGACCAGGCTGATGCGTACCGCATTCTCCTTCATGTGCTTCCTTAAGAACTTCTTTTGCTTCTTCATTCGAAAGGCATCGGAGAAGCAGGTCATCGTACCCCCGGCGATACAGCGTATGGGTCTCGGTATTGTAAAAGAACCGTGGTGCTCTTCGGCGGATAGATTCTTTTTCTTTTACATCCTCTGGTAAAATGCCGTATTGGACGTAGTCAATAATGGGGAAGCGCCAATCTCGGGACTCGGACCCGATTTGGGTTGAGTTCACCTCTTTGGCGTTTACGTTTCTATCTTCCTCCTCTTCAATATCCATATCGTATATGGGTACGCAGAGTTGGTGTGATCTTACTGTGACTAGCAGTTCAGTTTCGGGCGGTTGCGCGAGTGATACTGCTAGTGCTGCCAGTGCATCTGCATAAGCGTTCTGAAGACGCGGGATGTATTCAATGTAAAATTCTTCAAAAGAATCTGCTACTCTGACGACCTCTTGGTGGTATGGAATCAAGTCTGGGTTCCTGACTTCATACTCCCCACGAACTTGGTTGACAATTAGTTGAGAATCCCCAAAGGCTTCGAGATATTCGACCCCCAGCTCCTTGGCGAAACTGAGTCCTATGAGGAGTGCGTTATACTCGGCTATGTTGTTAGAGCATGGACTCGTCAGCGAATAAGCTCGAGGCATCACGTGCTTCCCTGGGGAAACTAAGACAACTCCAACTCCAGAAGTGACCTTAGGACATCCCGGAGTTACTGCTTTATTGACCGCTCTCGAGGCACCATCAAAATATAACTGCCATACTTGTTGGTGTGACGTGGTATTAACCTCGTGGGTTTCATCTGGCAAGTCATCGTATACTTCCACCGTATCTGTTGTCGGACTTGCCGCCAAGAGATCACAAATCGCCTGTCCTTTGACCGACTTCTGCTGTTTGAAGTGTAGATCATACTGGGACAAAAGAAGGGCCCACTTTGCCAACCGCCAATTCATCGAACCTGGTTGAGTCATGAATACTCGTACCGGATTAACATTAGCGATGACGTAAATCGTCTGGCCAACTAAGTAATATCGCATCTTCTGTACCGCAAACACCAATGCGAGACATTCTTTCTCGATCATCGGGTATCGAGACTCGGCGCCTATCAAGGTCCGACTTAGATAATAGACTGCCTGTTCGTGACCATTATCATCATCTTGTGCTAATAAAGCACTTATCGAATGGTTCATCGCCTTGATATAAATCAAGAACGGTTTACCTGATTTTGCTGCAACAAGAACAGGTGGATTCATTAGATATGCCTTGATATCTTCGAATGCCTTTTGGCAAGCATCGTCCCAAATAAACGATACGCCTTTCTTGTTTAGCTTCGAAAATGGTTGGCACTTCCCGGAAAGATTTGAAATAAATCTTCGGATATACGCCAAACGCCCTTGCAATCCTCTGAGTTCCCTTAGGTTCTTCGGGGGTTGCAATTCATTTATCGCTTTTACCTTGTCTGGGTCGATATGTATACCCTTGGTGGTAACGACGAATCCAAGGAATTTTCCGCTGGACATTCCGAGGAAGGATTTTGTGGGATTCATCTTCAATTGATGACTCCGCATGAGATCAAACATTGTCCTCAAGTCCTTGATGTGATCTTCTTTGCTGCGGCTTTTCACCACCAAATCATCAACGTAGCATTCAACTGTTTTCCTGAGGTGTTTCTGGAAGATCTTAGTCATTGCTCGTTGGTACGTGGCACCTGCATTCTTTAGACCAAACGGCATCACCGTGTAGCAGAAGATACCGAGGGGCGTTCTGAATGCCGTGTGCTTTTCGTCATCCGGGTGCATCTTGATTTGATTATACCCCGAAAAGCCGTCCATGAAGGACATTCTTTCGAATCCACATGTATTGTCAATAATGACATCTGTGATCGGGAGGGGAAAATCATCTTTTGGACATGCTTCGTTCAGATTCCTGAAGTCGATGCAAATCCTGATCTTGCCATTCTTCTTCATGACTGGAACGATATTGGCTAACCAGTCTGGATGTTGTTCTTCCCGGATAAATCCTGAGTCGATCAACTTTTTAACTTCAGCCTCGATGGCTTCCATGATCTGCGGACGAAACCGTCTTTGTTGTTGCTTGACAGGTTTAGCATCCGGCTTGATGTCGAGGCGGTGCATTGCCACATTGGGATCGAGTCCTGGCATGTCTTCGTAGTTCCAGGCGAAGACGTCGATATACTCTCTGATCAAGGCAATTAATTCCTCCTTTTCATCTGATGGGAGACTACCACTGATGAATATGGGCTTTGGATTGGCTTCATCACCCATATTGATTTGGACTACCTCGTCTTCGGTGGGTGGCTCTCTCTGTTCGAACCTATCACCATATTGCATGTTCAGGTGATGAACCCATGGGTCCTCCCACGTTTGCATTTGATCGTCATCCTCCATTGTAGATGGATCAGCTGTAGTCATGTTCGACATTAAGACCTTGAACATTTCTCCCAAACTTGTGTCGGAATCTTCAGCTAAAGAATCTGGCAAATACCCATCCTTAGCCTTGTTAGCAATTTGATCGATGATCTGCCAGCCACATTCGTCATCTGACGAAACGTAGCCTAAGCCCCTCTTGTGACGATAATAGCCCTCCGGTTTACCCTTTGGTACATATGCCGCTTTGACTGAGACACGGGAACCTCGATCGAAGTATAGACCTTCTCCGAGTGTGAAATCATATCCTTGTCTTTCCATGAGCTTGCGTACTTCTGGACTGTACTTAGATAAATGTAAACCAGATTTGTCACCATCTTCATCCTCTCTTAGGAAATGATCTGGCACCGGAAGATTTTCTCCTTTACCGAAGATCATTTCTTTTTGTCCCCCTATTTTGGCGGGAATAATCTGAGTTGTTCCGAAAGAGTGTTGGAGACGCTTCTTCGTTACATACGACGATCGGAGCGGCATACATAATTCGGGATTATCGTACAATCCCTTTATCACATCATCAAAAGACAAGGAGTACTCTAAACCATTATTTATTTCAGGTTCGGCAAGTTGCCAGTTACAACCGCCATCTGACGACTGTTCGTCGTCGAGATTGATTACAAAGGGTACAATGTCATTAAAAACAAAACCACCATTGTAATCGAATCCGGCCTCGGAATCAGCTTCTTCTCCGTTGTCCATGCCTTGGACCGATGGTTCCGTATCGGATTCGTTACCATAAAGGAGAGAATCTGTGAAGTAGTTCTCGTACCCTTTGAATGGTTGCTTATCCGCGACCACCGTCCTAACTCTTCCATCAGTGTCGACATATTTCAAACACTGATGTAGAGTGGAGGGAACTATAACATTACTATGGATCCAAGGCCGACCCAATAGTAAGTTATAGGATGTCTCAGCATCAATCACGTAGCACGTGACCTCCGTCTTTAAATCGCCCATTTGGCACTTTATCCGGATTTTACCCAAATGTCTTGACCCGGTGGTGTTGAATCCGTATATGACTGTGCCTGTAGACGCCAACTTGCTGACTGGGATGCCAAGGCTGTGCATCAGTCAAAGTGGCATAATACTCACAGCGGAACCCGGATCCACTTGGATTCGGTTAACTTCGCTGGAGCCAATGTACCCGACGAAGTATAGGGGCCGATCATGGTTCGAATTCTTCGTCTGCATGTCCTCTTTGGTGAAGGTGATGCAGGGAAGGTTCTTAGTGTAGGCGTATAAAATTGCCTATAGGTCCCACAATACAGCTCGACGACGCCGATTCAACAAATGAACCATCGGGCGACGTATCCAAGCACGACCGTTATCCCGCCAACGCCGAAGCCAAGCCATACGCAACGGAGCAGGTTAACGAGGCGACGAAGCCAATAAATCGCACCCAAGCAGTGGAATGCATCCACTCGCACGCGGAATCAAACCAACGTTTCGGGGAATCACCGAGTCATCTAAACAAGAGCGAACTCGGTGATATAACGATCGAATCAAGATTGGTTTCGGACTCGAACTCAGAAGTGGGTTTACTGCCAAATCAGGAATCGGATCAAAACGAATCGAATCCGAACAAGTCAACCACACAACCGAATCGAAGTCCAAATCAACAACGAATCAGAACCGGAAACACCA
>BQKN01009438.1:0-11159 GCA_022839385.1 Asparagus kiusianus | reverse complement strand
TTTCAGCTTCGGTTATAACCATGAAAGGGTTAAACCAAAGAGAAAAGAAAGAGAGTTCCTTCGTTTATCGAAAGGGGACTCCGAATTGAGATTGGACCTTTTTGGTGAACTCACTGTCAACTGAAATTGATCAGTGAGGGATTTTGGTGGTTTGAACTTGGGTTATCCTTTAGAATATTAAGTGTAATATTCTTCAAGGAACTTCCCGATAAATGAGTTGTCCTGAACGTACTAGGGATAGTACTTTTTCAAAAACTTCCCATTTATTGGCATTAATTGCCTATCACCCTCTAGAGAAATTAAGCGATAAACGCCATTCGAATAGACTGTATCTATTACAAACGGTCCTTCCCACTTAGGTTCGAATTTACCTTTCTTCTTGGAGGTGAGGATTATTGGTCGGCGAGCAGCGAGGACCAGATCTCCTTCCTTGAAGCTTCTTTGGCGAACCCTTTTGTCGAAAGCCCTGGATATCCTAGCCTGGTAGAACTCGATGTGTTGTTGAGCTTCCAAGCGCTTTTCGTCCAGCCTTTCGAGTTCCTCAAGACGTTTTCGGTGATGTTCTTCGGTCGTCATCTCAGTTGCGAGAGCGATCCGAAGGGAGGGAATTTGAATCTCCAGCGGTAGCACAGCTTCGCATCCGTACACCAATGAATATGGGGTGGATGAGAGTTAGAATTTGACAATAAAAGCTTGAATGTGGATTTCTTATTCATCTCTTCTATAGTGACTGGGTTATCCTTAAGAATGCCACGCGTGATATTCTTGCAGGAACTTCCCGGTACATTATTCATCCACCCTCAGCTTTCCTTGCAACGCTGGGTTTGTCATTACAATCAGTTATATGACCGGGTTATCCTTGAGAATATAACAATCCTCCAGGAACTTCCCGTCAATAGTAGGAAATAGTTTAGACTCCTATACCTATTGGAGTGTAGGAAGGAGTTTAACCTCTTATACCGGTCGGAGGATTGAGAAGCAGTTTATACTCATATACTCTTCGGAGTGCTGTTAGCCGTTCTCATTCAGTTTGTTTTACTATTGAGACGCCGGCTTCAACCAAGGCTTGTATCGTATTTTTGAGGGTGTAGCAAGTTTTCGTGGGATGAAGAATCCTCCTATGGTACCCACAATATTTTGTATCTGAAATCCGGTTAGCTTCCTCCTGATCTCTGATAGGTGGGAGCTTGATTTTGTCATTTTCCAGAAGATATTTAAGGATGGCTGGAACATCATCGTCCTTGAAGGAGTATCGTTGCATTTGAAGTGACCGTTGTGGCGATCGCTCCCGTAGTTGTCGTTGTGATGTTTGGTCAGTAGCGAACCTGGGTATGGACTCTGGTTGGCTTTCCTCAACTCTCTTTCTTTTGGGATAACGTCTAGTCGAGGTGGTGATAGACTCGATTTCCTTCTGCTTTTTGTCTTCATCTCCATCTCTCTTTGAGTGATGGTGAGAAAAAGGAATTAGGTTACCCCCAGCGTCATTGAAGGGTGTGGTCATATCACCCCCAGCATTACCGAGAGGTGAATCAGTCTTGATCACCATATTCAGATTCGGACTGTCGTCATTTGTCCTGTGTGGAATAGGCGTGGCTGGTGTAGCGCAACATTTACACCTTTCAGCTTGCAACTTTCTTATTTGTCGCATCGCCAATTCCATCTTATCCTCAAATTCTTCTTTCTACTTGATTAACGCTTCTTGAACTATTTGAGTGAGCTGGTCAGGACTAATGTTGAACGCATCCCTAGTATTCTTAGAAAGACGTGATAACTCGTGTAGAGTTACTTTTACTGGGATGTTAGCCAATTGGGTCATAACCTCGAAGTGGTAAGGAATGTTTGAATCTCCCGGTTTATCTCTTCCAATCTGCTGATTGACTCGAGACTGCCTCGGGTTTGGAACATCTTGGTGCAAGGGCTCCTGTCGGTTTCCTTCAGCAAATGCGGGGGAAGTTATGGTCATCCCTGCCTCAGCTAGTCAATCAGAGACATTTGGATATTTGAACCGATGTTCGTTCCCATTTCTGGTGGTTACAAAAGTTTCATGTTTATTGTCAGAAAATGAGAAAGCAGGAATTGCTTCGTCGTCTTCCTCTGGAATAGCAGAAATTCCGTAACAGGATTTTCCCTTGCCTTTTGATTTCCTTTTGGATGATGATCCGACCCACTGTTCATCTTCGATGAGATCCGGATGAACCCAGAGGATTTCGCCGTTCGGGGTTGTGTGTGGCACAAGTCCCTTTTGGCGCTGTCCGTGCGGGTCGTCGTTCACCGTCTTCATCCCGACTTTGGTGACGCGCTTTGGCTCAAACCAAGTTGTGGGCACCGATCCGAAGCTGATTGACACTGCGTTTGCACCCACGTTCTTTGCAGGCTTCGGAGTTATGACTCCCACATCAATTAACGCCTGGATCTTGTCCTTGAGTTGGTAATATGACCTCGTAGGGTGATGAACCGCTCTGTGATACGCACAGTACTTCGGATCCGTTACCTTGCTAGCCCCCTCTTGATCTACGATCGCTGGCAGCTGGATTTTGTTGTTTTCCAACAAATATTTGAAGATGCCGGGAACTTCATCATCCTTGAAGGAGTAGACCTTGGGAAACCTCGGCTCCGAAGACTTTTGCTTCTGAAGCCGTTGCTGCCAATGAGGTTGCGATTGTTGTGGCGCTCGCTGCTGCTGCTGTTGCTGAGGCTGCAATTGAAATGTCTGGTTAGCATCAACAGCATTAACATGAGCTTTACCATTCCCTTTTTGGTTGAAGGTCTGCTTCGGAGGATTCGTTGCCGGTTGGCCTCTCTCCGCCTTCTTTCTTCTGAGGAATCACTCCGCTTGCTCTCCTCGAACCTTCAAATCCTTCCAAGTCTTGGATGGTGCTGTGCCCATTGCTTCCAACACGTCCAGTGAAAGGTTGTTGTGGCAGGTCTGGAGGATGAATTCTTCAGTGATCGGGTCCCGGCAATTCATCGCCTTACTCCGGAACCTCTTGACGAAGGTGTCGACCAACTCCCCATCTTTTTGCTTCTCATCGAGCAGCGATCCGATAGAGATCTCGGTATCATCGTCGAAGAAATTCGCGAGAAACTTGGTCTCCATGTCGTCCCAGCTGTTTATGCTTCCTGGCTTGAGGCGACGATACCAATCGAAGGCAGCTCCGCGAAGAGTGCCGACGAATGACCGCACCATCAGAGGCTCATTACCAGAGATGACTCCCAAGTGCGATTTGAAATAAATCAAATGCTGAGTAGGTGAACCCATCCCATTAAACGGCGTAAAGTTAATTAGACTAAACTTTGCCGGATATGGGATTGATTCCCACTCTCTCGGGTACGGACAAGGAATGCCCGTCTTTTTCGTCTCTTGAGCAGAGATCAATGTGTTGATCTTGCTCTCGAGATTTTTAATTTTCAGGCTTTCACCTGTGTCTTTGCTAGCATTTTCATTACTACCCCCTGGGTTGATGGGAGGGTTGTTAGCATTGTGACCCTCATTTGTGTCCTCATCTTCCAGGTTGTTCTGGTTGGGACGACTTGGTTTGCCTTGTTGGTTCCTCAATGCTTGAAGTTGTTGGTCATGCATCTCTCTCATGTTCTGCATAGCCATTTGCATTTCGAACCTAAAGGTCTCCTGTTGTTTGGCCATGGCATCTTCAAGCATCTTGGCCACTTGCTCCGCGCTTATCATAAACGCCTCGCGGGGTTGTCCTTCACTGGACACTGTGTTATCAGACGCCACTGCTGAGCCAGCATCTGATTCTTCATCTCCCGAAGGTACTCTTGTTCGAATTCTACCATACGTCGCGCGAATGATAGCCCCGGATTGTAGACGAGTTACACGTCGGGATATTTCTGGAACCGCCTCGGGGTTATCCTGAGCCGATGTTCCTGTGCTGGTCATATTTGCGGTGACCCTTGAATGCTCACCATCTTCGACCATCTTCCTTCTTCGTTGGAAACGCCTATGCCTTGGTTTTGGCGTTCCATTGCTGAGCCTTTCGAACACAGATACTCTTTCGGGGACTGTCTTAACACAGTTGTATTCCGACAGTACTGCCCGAATGAGCTTCGAACAAGGACATTGCGTTTCGAGCCTTCGAGAGCTCCTTTTTCTGGATTTATTCGTACCCCCGGCACGATAGTACAGCTCGTCCGTTTGAAGGTTGGAGCACGCTATCGTGTGTTGGCACGATCTCTCAGGTATAACGTTGTCGTCATCAGATGACAACGTTTCCTTCTGAGGAATAATTGTCTTCTTCGGACCATCCAGAGTCACACGCCTTAAAACACGCCTTTGTGGGCGTGAATCTTCAGTGGGCTCTTGCACTTCAATGCGCAGGGTTGTGCGCTTGGGTGCCACAATTTTCTCCAAGTGTTGAGGGTCGTAGCGACCCCCAGCATGTTGCATTGGTTGGGACTTCTTCATTGGCCCCAAGCGTTCCTGTACTGGAGCTTTACCTCGTTCCTTCGGAAGTGGGCCGAGGCGCTCCAAAACAGACTTTCTCTTCTGGGATGGTCCTGCGGGATCTCCCTGAGCAGTTGCAGAAATTACCGGCTGTTTGGATTGACTTGTCGGAGTTTGAATTTTTGGAGGCTGCGGTTGTCGCTCCTTGGTCTGAATTGTTGCTTCAGACTTTAGCCTCCAAACCTTGCGAGTTGGTGGCGGCTTTTTGACCACCTCCTTCTGCAGCTTCCGACGGGCTTCTTCGGCTTTGGCCCGTGCTTGCGCCGACAACGTGCGCCGTTTACGGATGCGCTCCTCCAGTGTCGAACGGTTCCGTTTGACACGGACCCACTCCATTGTCGATGGTTTGGAGGAACCACCCTTCATTTGCTGTTGAGGCTGTTTGCCTCGTTTGTTCTTCAGATCCGCATGATAGCGGACCCCGTCAACGGACTCCATGGTCTTGGCGAATTGCTTCACGAGGCATTGACGCTGCCTCTAGCGGGCTCTCTTGGAAAGAGTCACCACGCCTTCAATGGCGGATTTGACCTTCTTTGAGGTCGGTAGGGCCTCACTCAATGCAGCTTCGGCGTCGATTGGGATGAGGTCGTCGTTGGTGGCTTCAACTTCATCGCACCAACGGACTTTTCTCCTGGAAGAGAACTTCTGGAACTTCTTGGACTTGGGGGAGGAGGTAGATCCGGACGAGGACACGTACTCCTCGTACTTCTGTTGGTCGAATTCATACTCGACCTCCTCCACGACCGGGATCGAGATCCGCGGCTGCGACACTCCGATCTCGGCAGCGAGATCGGTGGCTCCCACTATGGTCGCCAGATTGTTCGCGGGAAAATTTATGTTCTTCTTCATTGATTCCATTGTACACTTTCGTAATAGTTTATCGATTGCAGAAATCCGGTCTTTTTATAAGATCCGGTTACAATGAAAATTCAAAATGAAATGAAAAAGATTACAACTTTTATCCTTGTTTGTCGAACGAATCGCGAGCTCCTGTTATGCGGTCACTCGCTTTGTGTGGGTTCTTTGCCTGCGTCGGGGTTGTTTGCCGTGGACCACCGCGTGATCTCGATCCGGTCGGATCTACACGATATGACGGGTATTATCTCACGAAGGAAATAATAACCGGGTGGGGTACTAATTCACCAAAAAAATAGTAGCCCAAGTGTCGAAATCGACCAAGCGAATTCGAGACTCTTCTCGGGATCTAAGAACCAAGCTTAGATCCGGAGGAAAATCGTGTAGATCTCAGATTCGATCCCTCTCGAACTCTTGCCTTATTTGGCGTGGATGATCGCCGAGCACCGGATCTTAAAGTCCAAGTCTTCAATCTTCTAAAGCTCCAATCCTTTTTAGATCTGAGATTCCAATCCGGCAGAGCTTCGACCCTCCAAAATCCAACCTTTGAAACAAATGAGCACAAGGCCTATTTATAGGCACTCAGAACTGTGCATTTGCACAGTTCTGGGCCTAGCCACCCTAGGGTGGCTCGGCCTCGGCCACCGAGCCACCTCAGGGTGGCTCGGCTTGGGCCGAGCCACCCTGGGGTGGCTCGGCTAAGGCCGAGTCCCCGGGTGTTTGTCTGTTTCGCCGTTTTCCGGTGTTTCTGGTTCTCCGTTGTTCGGATTTGATTCGGTTTGTGGTTGACTTGATCTGGAATCGATTTGTTGACTTGATTCCAAATATGGCAGTTAATCCGCTTCTGAGTTCAAGTCCGGAATTGATCTTGATTCGATCGTTATATCACCGAGTTCGCTCTTATTTAGATGACTCGGTGATTCCCCGAAATGTTGGTTTGATTCCGCGTGCGAGTAGATGCGTTCCAATGCTTGGGTGCGATTTGTTGGCTTCGTCGCCTCGTTAACCTGCTCCGTTGCGTATGGCTTGGCTTCGGCGTTAGCGGGATAACGGTCTTGTTTGGATACGTCGCCCGATGGTCGATTTGGTCGAATTAGCGTCGTCGAGCTGTATTGTGGGACCTATAGGCAATTTTATACGCCTACAAGTTTGACAAGAGTTACATCATCTTGCTCCTATATGTCGACGACATGCTTGTAGCCGGTTCAGACATGAGAGAGATCAAGAAGCTGAAGAAGCAGCTGTCGAGTGAGTTCGACATGAAGGATCTAGGCGCAGCGAAGAAGATATTGGGAATGAAGATTAGAAGAGACAAACTCTTAGGCACACTTCGTCTATCTCAGGCTGAGTACATTAGGCGAGTGCTTGAGAGATTCGGGATGAGTGGTGCTAAGGCCGTTAGCACACCGTTAGCTAGTCATTTCAGATTGACTAAGGAGCAGTGCCCCGAGACTAATGAAGAGAAAGATTACATGGCTAAGGTTCCATATGCTTCAGCCATTGGAAGCCTTATGTATGCCATGATATGCACGAGACCTGACATTGCCCATGCAGTGGGAGCTGTGAGCAGATTTATGTCAGATCCAGGAGAGCAGCACTGGGAAGCAGTAAAGTGGATTCTGAGATACATGTGAGGTACTATAGAAGATTGTTTATGCTTCAGGAGAGGCAAGTTAGTCCTGCAGGGTTTTGTTGATGCAGACTATGCTGGTGAGATAGACCAGAGAAGGAGCACTACATGATATGTATTCACTTTTGGCTCTACAGCTATTAGTTGGGTTTCTCAGTTGCAGAAGATCGTTGCTTTATCAACGACAGAGGCTGAATATGTTGCTGTGACAGAGGCAAGCAAGGAGATGATATGGTTGCAGGGTTTCTTGGAGGAGCTGGGACAGAAGAGTGAGAAGAGTGTCTTACATTGTGATAGCCAGAGTGCAATTCATTTGGCGAAGAATCCCGCTTTTCATGCAAGGACCAAACACATACAGGTCCGCTACCACTTCATAAGATCAGCATTGGACGAGGACATGTTGGAACTTATGAAGATTCAAGGAAGCAAGAACCCAGCCGATATGCTTACTAAGGTTATCACCACAGAGAAACTAAAGTTGTGTTCAACTTCAGTTGGCCTCAGCACTTGATGATATGGAGGCCGTCGCCACAGAGAGAGTTGGAAGAGGTTGATAGTTAGTCTCCAAGTGGGAGATTGTTAGGATATGGGAAGCCTAACTATCAGGCATACTCTATACTTCAGAAGACAGGAGGAACAAAGTTGGAACAGGAGGAACAGGATCGACGACGACGAAGTTCAAGCAAAACGACGAAGGAGAGATTTTACAGCTTAGCGGTCGACCGACCATGGCGCGGCGGTCGACCGCCTATGTGCACAGCTGGGTGCACAGGCCAGGAGCTCATCGCGGTCGACCGCACGTGGCGCTGCGGTCGACCGCTCAAAGTCCAGAGAGCAGGCCAGAGTTCTGTCTTCGTCGCGGTCGACCGAGCATGTCGCTGCGGTCGACCGGCAAAAGTCCAGAGAGCAAGCCCAGACTGCAGACAGCATCGCGGTCGACCGCACATGGTGCTGCGGTCGACCGCCCAAAGTCCAGAGAGCTCGATCAGGAATAGGATTCGTCACGGTCGACCGCACGTGGTGCTGCGGTCGACCGGAGTCGGGTTTTGGCCCAGATTCGAACTTTGACCTGTTTTGTTCTGTTTCCTTTTTTATTTGTTAAACCCTTAAGTCTATAAAAGGGTTGATTAGGGCATGATATAAAAGTGACGAAAAATAGTGGATTTTTCTCCTGCGGCGGCCGTGGACGTAGTTTCTCACATTGAGAAGCGAACCACGTAAATCTTGTGTGTTTGAGATTGTTTGATTTTCTCTCTTCTCTCCTAAATCTCTATTTCCAAATCGCATCAGGGGGTTGTGCATCTCCAACACCAATGTACTAGTTCTTTTTTACACTGGAACAATTGTTACTGATGATGGGAAGGAGAAGAAGGTTACCATAGACTTTGATCCGTTCAAGCCCATTAACGCATCGCTCTATCTTTGTGACAACAAGTTTCATACTGAGGCATTGAATGAACTCCTTGAATCTGATGACAAGTTCGGTTTCTTGGTGATGGATGGAAATGGAACCCTTTTTGGCACTTTAAGCGGCAATACTCATGAGATCCTTCACAAATTTACTGTTGATCTTCCAAAAAAGCACGGAAGAGGAGGACAGTCTGCGCTTCAATTTGGTCGGCTTCGTATGGAAAAACGTCACAACTATGTCAGAAAGACTGCTAAACTTGCAACACAGTTCTACATTAATCCTACGAGTAGCCAACCGAATGTTGCTGGTCTTATCTTAGCTGGTTCTGCTGATTTCAAAACTGAGCTGAGCCAGTCTGACATGCATGTTTGATCCTTGGCTTCAAGCTAAAATATTCAATGTATTCGATGTTTCTTATGGAGGAGAGAATGGTTTCAATCAGGAAATTTGTTATCAGCAGAAATTTTATCAAATGTCAAGTTCATTCAGGAGAAGAAGCTGATAGGAAAATACTTCGAGGAGATTAGTCAAGACACTGGTAAATATGTTTTTGGTGTTGATGACACCCTGAAAACTCTTGAGATGGGTGCTGTAGAGATTCTGATTGTTTGGGAAAATTTGGATGTCAACAGATTCACACTGAAGAACTCAGGAACTGGGGAAATCATCATAAAACATCTTAACAAGGAACAAGAAGCGAACCAGAGCAGCTTTCAAGATCCTGCAACTAATGCAGAACTTGAAGTGCAAGAGAAAAGGTCTTTGTTGGAGTGGTTTGCAGTGTTGGGACAAACCGGGGCCCAATAGAGCAGGGTCGCAGCAATAGTAGAGCAAAAGTAGAGATAAAAAGTTGGACACACAGATTTACGTGGTTCGGCACTTGATTGCCTACGTCCACGGGCAAGGATAGAATAATTCACTATAAGGAGAAAACTCTGGAGTTACAAACTCTCTCTCTTTACAAGGAGAAACTCTCTTTATTTTTTCTCTCTCACTCTTCTATATAAGAAGTTGTTTCTGGGATGAGATTTCCTTAAGGATTTGGAGTCCTATTTATAGTTTTTTGAAAAACACTATGCATAATAAAATATTAACATTTTACTGTAGCAGTGGCCCCACCATTTTGTTTCCTTTTTACTCTTCAAACTTTGCTGCTGCCTTTCGGTGATTTGAAGTGAAGTGGGGCCCATTCCAATTACTTTTTCAAAGAAATCGGCTAAGGCTTGGCTGCATGCTGACAATCTCCCACTTGAAGATTTGATTGAGTATCAATCATATCTTCACATCATTCTTTCTATCTTGCCATCTTCATGTTGCTTATGTTTCCAACAGACTACAGGAGGATCGACACCAAATAAATTTGTCAGTACTGACTGCTTTTGTCAAAAAATCTGCTAGGTCTCATACTGGAGGATAACTTGAAATTAACAGGAAGTATGGTATAAATTGACTTACAATCTTGCATGTTAAAATGTTGCAAGATTTTCTTCAAATAGTTCTTCCGAGAAAGCCAAATTTCCTATTAATTCTGTCTCGGTAAATTTGCATCCCTAGAATCTTGTTTGCAGATCCTAAATCTTTCATTTCAAATTCCCTAGCCAACTGAGCCTTTAATTCTTTGATACGATCTTTGTTGGGGCCTGCAACCAACATGTCGTCAACATACAACAATAAGATAACAAAGTTATTTTCACCAAACCTCTTGAAATATGCACAAGGGTCTGAATTAAGTCTGTTGTATCCAAGACTCATGATGAATGAATCAAATCTCTTGTACCAACACCTCGGCGCCTGCTTTAGACCGTACAGAGATTTGTTCAATCTGCAAACCAAGTTCTTTCTTTCTTTTTCTTCAAAACCTTCTGGTTGGAGCATATAAATTTCTTCTTCAAGATCTCCATGAAGAAATGCTGTTTTCACATCTAGCTGCTCTAGATGTAATATAGCGCTCATAGTCAGGACTATTCGGACTGTTGTTAGTCGAACTACAGGAGAAATTATTTCATTAAAATCAATACCTTCTTTCTGAGCATATCCTTTTACCACCAATCTAGCACGATATCGCTCCACCTGATCATCGCCGTTTCGGTTGATCTTGTAGACCCATTTGTTTCTAATGGTCTTTCTTCCTTGTGGCAGTGACACAAGTTCCCAAGTCTTGTTCTTATGGAGAGCTTCAATTTCTTCCTGCATTGCTACCATCCACAAAGATACATCTGTGCCATTTATAGCTTCATGAAAAGTTGATGGCTCTTCATCTTCTGTTAGAAGACAATATGCAACATTACTCTCCGTAATATACTCCGAGTGCCAAGTCGGTGGTCTTCTCTCACGAGTTAACCTTCGAACTTCTGGAGCCTCGGCCTCGACTGGTTCTTGTACATCATGCTCCGGTGTTGCTTCAGAAGAATTCTGATTATCTTCTACCTGAACAGCTACAGTCTCCGAGTCCTTCCTCAAACTGCTTTCTTTCTCTTCACTTTGTAGTTGGTTCTCTACAAAGATAACATCTCTGCTGATGATAACCTTACGGGCAGTGAGATCCCACAGGCGATACCCCTTTACTCCATCAGCATACCCTAAGAATATGCATTTTCTAGATTTTGAATCCAGCTTTGTAATTTCTTGGGCATTGTACATTACGTACACTGGACTTCCAAATATATGGAGGTTGGAATAATCAGCTGGCTTGCCAGTCCACATCTCCATCGGCGTCTTCAATTGTATTGCAGTTGATGCAGATCGATTCACCACATTGTTCGCGTGGAAAATTGTGTTCTTCTTCATAGATGATTTCATTA
>BQKN01009422.1:0-12570 GCA_022839385.1 Asparagus kiusianus | reverse complement strand
ATCTTTTTGTTTTTCAAGTAACCACCCCGTAGCCTTTCCCTCTCTCTCCTCTCTCTTCTCTTACTCACCCTCACGCCTTAGCCACCTCCTCCCGCTCCTCCATCCCGTCACCTCGGCCAACCCCGTCTTCCCTCGCAGCCAGCCTATTCCGACAGCCGCTGAGCCCTCACATAAGCCTCCGCCTCTCCCCTGCGACCCTCCTCTCCCCTTAGCACCACCTCCAGCTCCTCCCTGCCGACCTCCTTCCTCACCTCAGCCCCATCACCCCGACCCCCTATCCCCTCAACGTTAGTCCCGCAGTCCCATGCCAGCCCTCTTCCACCTCGCCACGATTCGCGCCGCTGATCACCCGTGCCGACCTGCCATCCTCGCTGCAACCACCGCTAACTCCTCCTTCCCTCTTCCTCATCAACCACCTCACCTACCATCCAGCTCTAGTGACCCACCTCTTCCTCTTCCCATCTCTGACCAACGCTTCCTCCGACGAGCTCGACTCCAGCACCAGCACTATCAACATCGCCTCTCCCACAACCACCGAGACCCCCTCCATAAGCTCAGCCCCCCCGTTTTCGTTGAAAGTTGCTTTCATCGTTGATTTCATTAGAACTTTAGTCGTTTACAAATGAATTCAAATAACAAAAAAATAGAAATTACAACTCCCTTGAAAATAAACACAAGATTCGTTTATCGACTCTTGCTTGCGTGGGTTCTTCGCCGGTGCCAGGGTTTATCCGTGGACGATCACGAATCAGATCCGGTTGATGAAAAATTGGGCAGAGCTTCTACCTCACCAAGGGGGTATTTTCTTGAAGCGCTAAAATCAACCAAGCGAAATCAGTAGCTCTTCTCGAGATTAAGATGAAGCCTAATCTCAAGGAACGGACATAGGGGCTTCAGATCCTTCGAATGACTCCTCTTTTGTGCTGAAGTTCACCGGGATCTCGTTGGTCTTTGCTGAAATTTTGTGCTCCTTGACTCTTCAATCCAGCAGCACCTCGTCCTCTTGATAAAATTTTAGATCTGTAAAATGGAGGCATTGAGCTCATATTTATAGGCCTCTGGTGCGGTTATGGATGAGAATGAGTGATTTGGCCTTATCTTCAGTTAACAATAGCCTAACCACGTTTGTTGATGATATCAAGTCACTTGGGAGCCCCTAGAACAGATAAATCTTGTAAAAACTGCTTTAAAACTATCGAAAACTCGTCCGGGGGTCGAAACAGCGTGACGGACACTGCTGACTCGCGGGGGCGTGGGTCAGCAGGGTCTGACCCGCACTTGCATGGGTCGGACAAATCCGACCCACGCTAGCGCGGGTTAGACTGATCCGACCTGCGCATGCGCGGGTCGGACACACCCGACCCGCGCATGCGCGGGTCAGACACACCCGACACGCGCATGCGCGGGTCGGACTGATCTGTCCGCGTGGCGCCGGTCTACTGCCTTTGCCGAACCCCTTGGTCGATTCGCCGACTTGTTGTACGCGACGCGTTTCTTTCCGGGACTTGTACTTTTTGCCATTTTGGTCGATTCGCCGACTTGTATGCTTCGTCACGGGACTGACCGTCGAACGCATGTTGGTTGACATGCGCGTGTTGACCGGCTCACACGAATTGATTAACACGCGCGTGTTGACCGACACGCACGAACTGATTAACGCGCGCGTGTTGACCGACGCGCACGAGCTGATGGACGAGCGCGTGTCGACCGACGCGCACGAGCCGATTGACGCGCGCGTGTTGACCGATGCGTACGAACTGATCGACGTGCGCGTGTTGACCGACATGTGTGAGCTGATTGACGTGCGCGTGTTGACCAACACGCACAAATTGATTTGACGTGTGCGTGTTGACCAACGCGCACGAACTGATTGATGTGTGCATCTTGACCGACGCACGTGAGCTGATTAACGAGCGCGTGTCGATGGACGCGCACGAGCCGATTGACGAGCGCGTGTCGACCGACGCGCATGAGTCGATTGACGCGCGTGTGTTGACTGACGCGCACGAACGGATCGACGCGTGCGTGTTGACGGACACGCGCGAGCTGATTGACGAGCGCGTGTTGACTGACGCGTACGAGCTGATTGACGTGCGCATGCTGACCGACGCGTACGAGTTGATTGATGAGCGCGTGTTGACCGACGCGCACAAGCTAATTGACTCGTGTATGCTGATCGACACGCGCGAACTGACTGAGTTAACCTTCTTGACTCATCCACTCTTTGCTTTGAGTTGCATGTGGGAACTTATAGGCAGTTTTAGATGCCTACAGATACCCCCCTCCAAAGTGTTTTAGCCTCATTCTTTTATAGAAGAGACTGAAATGCTTTGGATATGATGGACCCCCAC
This sequence comes from Asparagus kiusianus, assembly GCA_022839385.1. Taxonomy (NCBI): domain Eukaryota; kingdom Viridiplantae; phylum Streptophyta; class Magnoliopsida; order Asparagales; family Asparagaceae; genus Asparagus; species Asparagus kiusianus. Next base: position 10,219 of record BQKN01009422.1, on the reverse strand, counting down.
CCTTTAGTTGGTGTTAAAGGACCTACAGCTGGTTTCCATTCTTGACTTCTCCATATTTTAGCCTATTCTGTATTTTGTCGAATAGCTAAAAAAAATTTGGTGCCGCGTTCATCGCCTAACCGTTATTGAAGTCTCGAATCAAAATTAGTAGGTTGATTTTAGCTTGGGCCATTGAGTTGACTTTGAACTGATTATCCGTGCTGCTATGCGTTGTATTGATCGGCGTTGACTCTCATCGCCACGGGCGTTGACCTTAGGGTTTCGTATCGATCAGCATTGACTCTCATCGCAACGTGTTGACCGACGTTGATCTAGGGTTACGTGTTGACCGACGTTGACCTTAGGGTTTCGTATCGATCGGCGTTGACTTTACGGTTTCATATCGATCAGCGTTGACTCTCATCGAAATATTTTGACCGACGTTGACCTAGAGCTACGCGTTGACCAGTGTTGACCCTAGGGTTTTGCGTCGATCGGCGTTGACTCTCATCGCAACGCGTTGACCGGCGTTGACCTAGGGCTACGCGTTGATCGGCATTGACCTAGGGTTACGCGTTGACCGGCTAACCTTAGGGTTTCGTATTGATCGGTGTTGACTCTCATCGCAACGCGTTAACCGACGTTGACTTATGGCTACACGTTGACCGGCGTTGATCCTAGGGTTTCGCGTTAACCTGAGGAGAACCAGTTTATATTCGTATACTCCTGGGAGTGTTCGTGGGTTTCGAATACTCTGAATATGAGCGAAATGCCGCGAAGCCACCTAAAAATTTAAAATTAGGTCCCGAATATTCTGAATATGAGCAAAATGTCACGAATCCATAGAAAAATTTAAAATCAGGTCCCAAATATTCTGAATATGAGCAAAAATGCCGCGAGATTATCCGAAAGAATGAAAGTGGGTCCCGAATATTTCAAATATGAGCGAAAATGCTGTAAAATTACCTGAAAAAATGAAAGTGGGTCCCGAATATTCCGAATATGAGCGAAAATACCGTGAAATTATCCGGGAGAATGAAATTGGACTCTGAACATCCTGAAAATGGGTGAAAACAGGTGAGAATATGACGAAACGAGCGCCGAGATGAGGCTGACCTGCGTTCACACGGGTCAGATGGATCCGACCCGCGTGAGCACGGGTCGGATTAATCCAACCCACGCGCACATGGGTCGGGCACCAACCCGACCTGCAGAACGCGGGTCGGGTATGCTGTGTAGAGGGATTAAAATCCCAAAACTCCTCCTCCTTTGCATTTTCGGTTCCAGCTTTCTTGTTCTTCCCTATTATTTCGGTTTTCTTCTTCCTTGAGCTCTAACCATCCAAGAGTTCTTCTTCCTCAAGAATTCCAAACGAGATCAAAGCTCCCCCCCTTTAAATCTCTCAAATCTTCCTCAAATCCCACCAAGTTCACGAGTTGGGAGCTAGGGTTTTGGATTTGGAGAGCTCTCATTCGTTCGAGCACTTGCAACGGTTCTTCCTTTTGAATTCGGGTAAGACTCCTCCCCATGGCTTCAATTTGTTAGACAAAAATGATCTTTAACTTTTGATTATTGAGGAAAATCCAAAAACCCTAGTTCTTTGAATTTGGAAAAAAAACAAAATTTGATCTTGGACTTTTGAAGATGGCCGAATTTTTTGGTTTTGGTTGTGTTCATGGCTTGATATTTGAAAACTTAGTTCTTCAATCTTGGGGAAAAAACCGAATTTTGGATTGGGTTTGTTGGTGGCCGAAAATTTTGACTGTACATTGATGACCTAAGTGTTGTTCTTGAGCTTGTGCATGGTTGAGGCCATACTTTGTGTTGGTTTTGACCCTTAGGTTTGCATCTGGTTGAGAACCTGTTGTTTGGGGGGTTTTGATTGGCCGAATAAATCTGTTGAGCTCTTCGAATTGTACATGGCTGAATTTCTTCTAGCTCTTGGTTGATTGATGGTTGAATCCGTGGTTGTAGCCGAATTTATTCTTTTAACTTTTGGTTGATGTCGATTGGTAATTTGAATTTGTAATTCTTATGGCCAAGTGACTTGAATCTATGTGACCGAACTCTTGTATATAATTAAACTTGTGTATGACTTGAATCTAAACTTGTATGTGGTCGAATGACTCGAATTCGAACTTGTATGTGGCCGAGAATTGACTTTGCATATAACCGAATTCCTTCGCTTGGTTTGATTGCACATAAAGCTTGAGTTGTGTGGGAATTCACTAAACATGGTTGTGAATGGGAACCAAACCAAATTCTTGATTTAGGGAACATATCAAAGCTTTGATTCTTGATTTTGATTTTGTATATGCCTTGAATCCGCAACTTCTTATTTTAATTTGTCGATCTTTGAACTTTGTTAGTCTTGAAGTTGATTGGCGCTTGAATGAAGTTTAGTTTCGAATTCTTGTAAACATTGACCTCTTGGGATGTTTGGTTGCGTATATGACTTGATACCACTCAATTCATGTTCATATTCATGTATATATGATTTTGAGACTCAAGTCAACATCCATGCTCTAATTTCGGATGATTCTGTGCTTGTAAGTCTGCATGTTTGACATGGTCGAGACCTTATGTTTGACTCTGTGACCCTTAACTTGATTTTCCTTTGCATTTTCATGCCCAATTATACACGTGAGCTATGTAGGAGGCGCTTGATTCGCTTGACTTGTATATTTGATTTTCCTCTCACTTTAACTTGAATCGAGAATGTCGTATAGGTTTAATTGGACCCTTAACTGGAAAATTCCATTTTGTAGAATTTCAATTAAAGATTCGTAATTTCCCTTTTAGTCTTTCGATTCACGTATCTCAATTCTTGATCTGACTGAGCTGTTGATCTTTATTACAGATTAGCCATGTCGACGAGAACATCACGCCTCTCGAGGAGTCGCTCGGCTACTCAGTCACCCGAGAGGGAGCGTCCGTCTTTTATCGGTAAACCTTTGTAATTTCTTGTTTATGAACATAATTTCCTGCTTATGAATTCAATCTTCATTATGTCATATTATATATTGCATCCCCTCTCTGTCCTCCTTGGTGAGGCAGTCGGGAAGAGCTGATATCCTCCTTTGTAGGGGTGTATGCTTCTATATTACATTCCTGCTCTGTTCTCCTTCATGAGGCAGTTGGGAAAAGTTGATATCCTCCTTTGTGGGGGTGGATGCTTATCGGATACGTTTTGCTTGGTCAAAACATGTCTTAAGGCAATATGGAGCGATTTTTACCGTATTACGTTTCGTAAAATAATGTATGTTATTTTGTGTATTCGTGATACGGTTAAAATCGTCTCGCCAATTACAAGGTGGTGACTCTATCTCATGGATTGATAAAAAGAGTTCAACATCCCGTGTCGCCTAAATATTTCTTCATAACTGCGTTTGATAAATACACGTTACTCGTTTTAGTTGAATACCCTGCGACGTCGTTTTCTCCATTCGAGATAGATGGCCACAGGAGTAGATATTACGTTGCTGTTGATAATCCGGCATCGATTCCTTCCACTCCTCAATTCGCTTTGGACCTCCCAGATGAATTCTGTAAGTTAGTACAGGGAGGGGGGTCATCGTATTACGCGCCAGTTAATTACAGACGCGCCATTCGTTGAAGATACGAATCCTGATCATCCTTTAAGGAAGACACATTACCTGTTTAGTGATTCTGTGATAGATCTAGATGTCATAAAGCTCAAAGATGAGCGGTGGTTACAAAGTGACGGTACGACTTGCTTATACCTTCCCCTGTTTCCTCGTCATCGTTCGCTAACAGAATTGCGGGGGCAAGCGGTGACGCGACCGATACCATGAACCTTGACAGAAGAGCACACTAACATCCCTTGCGGATACATCACCAACCATACACTCATGTGTTCTAGTGGCAGGAAACACATTTCAGGATCCGAGGTTGCGACACGTCAGCCTTCGCAGAAAGGCTATCGGCTCCCACTGTGGTCACCAGTTTGTTTTTGTTGAAAGTTGCCTTCATCATTGATTTCATTAGAATTTTAGTTGTTTACAAATGAATTCAAATAAAAAAAATAGAAATTACAACTCTCTTGAAAATAAATACAAGATCCGTTTATCGACTCTTGCTTGCGTGGGTTCTTCGCCGGTGCCGGGGTTTATCCATGGACGATCGCGAATCAGATCCGGTTGACGAAAAATTAGGCAAAGCTTCTACCTCACCAAGGGGGTATTTGCTTGAAGCGCTGAAATAGACCAAGCGAAATCAGTAGCTCTTCTTGAGATTAAGATGAAGCCTAATCTCAAGGAACGGACGTACGGGGCTTCGGATCCTTCGAATGACTCCTCTTTTGTGCTGAAGTTCGCCGGAATCTCATTAGCCTTTGTTGAAATTTCGTGCTCCTTGACTCTTCAATCCAGCAGAACCTCGTCCTCTTGATAAAATGCCAGATCTGTAAAATGGAGGCCTTGGGCTCATATTTATAGGCCTCGGGTGCGGTTATGGATGAGAATGAGTAATTTGGCCTTATCTTCAGTTAGCAACAGCCTAACCACATTTGTTGATGATATCAAGTCGGTTGGGAACCCCTGGAATAGATAAATCTTACGAAAACTACTTTAAAACCGTCGAAAACGCATCCGGGGGTCAAAACAACGTGACAGACACTGCTGACTCGCGGGGGCACGGGTCAGCAAGGTCTGACCCGTGCTTGCGTGGGTCGGACTGATCCAACCCGCGTATGCACGGGTCGGACACACCCGACTCGTGCATGCGTGGGTCGGTCTGATCCGTCCGCACGACGTGGGTCTGCCACCTTTGCCGAACCCCTTGGTCGATTCTCCAACTTGTTGTACATGACACATTTCTTTCCGGGACTTGTACTTTTCGCCACTTTGGTCGATTCACCGACTTGTACGCTTCGTCACGGGACTGACCGTCGAACTCGCGTTAGTTGACGTGCGTGTGTTGATCGACACGCACGAACTGATTGACGTGCGCGTGTTGACCGACGCGCATGAGCTGATTGATGAGCACGTGTCGACCGATGCGCACGAGCCGATTAAAGCGCGCGTGTTGACCGACATGCATGAACTGATCGACGTGAGCGTGTTGACCGACACGCGTGAGCTGATTGACGTGCACGTGTTGACCGACACACACGAACTGATTTGACGTGGGCGTGTTGACAACCGCGCACGAACTGATTAACGTGCGACGAGCGCGTGTCGACCGACGCACAAGAGTCGATTGACGAGTGCGTGTCGACCGACGCGCACGAACCGATTGACGCGCGCGTGTTGACCGACGAGCAAGAACTGAACGACATGTGCGTGTTGACGGACGCGCGCGAGCTGATTGACGAGCATGTGTTGACCGATGCGCACGGGCTGATTGACACGCGCATGATGACCGACGCGTGCAAACTGACTGAGTGAGCCTTCTTGACTCATCAACTCTTTGCTTTGAGTTGCATGCGGGAACTTAAAGGTAGTGTTAGAGGCCTACACCCCCTCAGCCTCTAGCTCAACCAGATTCGCCACCAGCCACCGTCGCTCCCTCAGCCTAACACCGTCGCCCTCCTGATCCGCCGCCCAACCTCCCACCAAACAGCCCCCACTGACGTCGTAGTCCTGATCTATCGTAGCCATTGTTCCACACCCGTCATACCACATCTACAGCGGCGCCATCGTAGCCTCATCCGCAGGCCCTTGGCCTCGTAGGCAAGATCCCAATTCTCGATTAGTTTCTTTTCAATTCTTATAATTGTCGTGATTTAAGTACGTGCGAATTTCCATTTTTAATTATCATTTTTTAGAATTTTAGATTTGTTATGAACTATATGCATAGATTAGACCGTGATATGTTCTTACATGCGTAAGATTTGTTTGATGAATGACTGTATAGGAAATTATTACTTTATCACCTAGTTGTTACCCAATAGGAGAGATTGTACATGAAGACGACTCCTGTTAAAAGTATGATTTATAAGCGTGCTTCAAAGCATAGCAATACTCACTCGACATCGATATCTCGATGTGAGGAGTTCCGAGTTCCCTTGATATCGATATCACGGTATGAGGTTTCCTTGACTATTACTATTATACCATTGACTAGACGATGCACTCTTGGACGTGTTATGGGTCACGGTTATTTTTATAGTTTTACAAAAGTTATTCCACGGTAACTCTGTGGCTAGCGCATAATATTTTATGTATAGTCACTTAAAATTAAACTGACAAACATGAGATTTGTAAAGGAAAATTAGACGGAGAATATAACATGTATATAAATGGGCACATACGCTTTTCCTATATCGCGAGTTATATATATACATGGGCCAAAGGGCCAATATTTGACTTGAAAACGTGGCCCCCGGACAGGTTTACGGGGACCTAATTATATATATGAAAATATTCTCTCCAATTCAAATAACATATAAAATAAGAATAATATGCTTGTGTGTCCTATGGTAGGTTTTGTTTGATATATGCAATTAGAATTTTCCTTTATTATCATATTATATAGGTTATCACCTTAGATGATTATGGATTCTTGTGAGATGTGGACTAGTTATATTTTTTCATACATAGATCGGGATTAATATTTAATTATCTAAAATGTGAGGCATATGGTATATATATAGGGGTTTTCTTGTTTGGATTATTTCGCTCGACGTACTACGTCTCGTGTTATAGATTTTTAAGTATTAATTCAGTCTAGTTGTATGACCTTGTTACTCGGATGTTTGTGGATTTTTCCCCTGATTGTTATACTCTAGTGGTGGATTGAATCTAAATTGTTAGATTTTCAGTTGCACATTTCTATTGTCATTACTGTTAATGCATCGGTTATTACTTTGGGTCGTTCGACCGTTTCTATTCTATCTTTTAGGTCTTGTCGTGTGCCATGCACGCTGACGTACACCTGTTTTCTCTAGTGTACATCAGATTTAGAGGATGGACATGTCCAGTATACAGATGCATTGTAGCCAGAGTGTCTTCCAGATAGAGCAGAAGAGCAAGCTGGAGCTTAGTCATTTCTTTTCAGTAGTTGCTGATGGATATTAGATTACTTATGTAGTACTTATCTTTTTGCCTTTTGAGAGATTTAATTATTTTTACAGTACTTCCTTTTATTCTGTTGGACTATGTATTTTCATATTTTTAGTTAGACTGTTTTGTAATAAGGGCATGTTTGACCCAAACTCTGGGTCTCGGATGATATTCCATTTATGATATGACTCTTTTCTATTCTGAGTTGTTTATTATATTCTTACCAATTATGATCGGGGACCTATGACTTCGCATTATATTACTTGATGCTTAGCGTATTCGGTTGAGAAGAAATAGTCTATTATTTTTTTCTCCTTAATCTAATACGTTACGGGCTTGTTCACGTTCCGATTCCCGGTATTTTGGGAAGCAGGACGTGACAGGTTTTTATGGTGGCCCATGCAGGTCATAGTGCCGAGTTCCTATCAGTGAGAATATAATGGATAATTTAGACACATATCATATTTCATTCGTAAGACTATAGTTAGTCCTTATCCTATCATCTCGATGAATTATGTCTTAGTCCCTACGTTATTATTTTTTGACTTCGGAACTTCCCACTGTTTCTTATATCATTATTTCCCGACTACACTCTCTTTGTATAACTTCTCTTTCCTTGTACCGGTTATTATTTTATGTGTTATTATTTTTACGCTATGTTTTCTTTGATTTGACTCATGTATTGTTTGATTGTGTTGATTTCTGTATTATTTATTATATTATTTTATGTATCATATATAGTGTTATATTGTATGTTTTTCATTAAAAACGTACAAGTAACATAGTCTAATGAAAATCATTACTTATATATTTTCAATTGTTCAGATCATGTTCTTTAAGTGTTTCGCATTACTCTAGATTTCACATATACATCACATAGCATATCTGATATCCAGATTATTTTCTTATATTTTAATATATTTTTGCATATTTAAATTGTGTATGTGTACACTTTTCCTATCATACCATCTATTATTTACTTATGTTTTAGATTATTGTATATTGTTCGTATTTTTAGTGATATACATTAATAAGTTCATGATTTTAATATTCTACATATGCATTACATTCTTATTTTTTACATTTCAGTACATAGTTTTCTTATCAGTCAGTTTTGTCTTGTTAGATTGTTTTAGTATGTTCACATTGGTTTCGTTATTCCTAAGAGTAATGTATTTCTATTTTGATATTCAAGGAATTATTCATATTGCTAGGTTTGAAATTTGAGTTACTAATTATATAGTTTTTGTTACATTATCTCATATTATTAATTATTATTCTTTTATAATTAATATAAAGATAATTCTAAATATCGTTTGTGGGTATGCACGGTATTTACTCATGGGTTGTTTATAGTGCATTTTCATATTTGTTATTTGTTAGCTTTATTTTTTATATGTATTATTTTGTAAAACCGATAATATACATTGTATACGTATGTTATTTTTTAGTGTTTATTTTATAGTGTTTTTAGACTTTTATGTCATTTTATTGTGTTATTGGTGGCTGTTCATTCTCTATTCATTATTTTCATTTACTTGTGTTGTGTTTTACTTTTTCATTCTTTATACTTACTATTGTCTTTTTATTATAGTGTATTCACGTAGATTATTATATTTACAATGTATACTTTTTATTGATTTATAGTCATTCATTATTTCTAGTATTAATTGTATTTAATCGTGTTCTATTTTATGTATTATCAGTGTTTATGTTCACTCAATCATTCTTGGTATGTTTATCTATAACATATCGGTGTTTTTATTATACGAATTTATGTCTTCTTATGTTTTCATTGGTTTATAAATCTATTTTATCTTCCATAGTTCATGTTTTATGTATTATACATTTTTATTTATGTATATTTATGTTGATTGTATTTATATGATTTTGACTACTATGTCGTTTATTGCTACATCTGAATTAATGTTATACAGTAATAATTATTATTGATGTATCTTGTTTATATTTATTATTTTACCTTATAAATATTACTAATATTTCTGATTTATTATATTATTTGTCAAATACATATATAATTATACCCTTATTATGTTTTACATAATATGTTTATTTTGAATCGCTTGTTGCTCTTATGTCTATTTTATCATATAACAATTTATGACTGTTTTCATCATAGTTTATCTTATTAGCACGATTAGTACTTCGAGTATTCAGACTTTTATATGCTTATTATTATATATGTGTTTTTATTTTAAAGATTATTATATATGATGATTTTATTTGCTATATTATATAAACATGTTTAATATTTGATTTAGTATTATGTTTTATATGATAATTATTTACTGCCATACGCTCTAAAAAATTATTGATTATAACTATGACTATTTTTATTGAATTTATCATCATGTTCTATCTTTACTGTTTGCTATTTTTTGATTATTATATCTATATTTTCTTACGTACGTTTATGTTTTGACTGCTTTAAACATATGTTGCTATAATACTATCTTTAAATCTTTTAAAAATAGTTGCAATTTTTTATTTTCAGAATTTGTCTCATATATGTCTTATTTGGTTGAATGTGAATTGCTGATTTTATTTATGTGTTTGGTTCTAATTATATTTTTTTGTATATCTTGAATGTCTATTCTACTAACTGGTTGTATGATATTTCTATTGTGAACTGATTTTTAGTACTTTCATGTCTCTTTATGTGCCAATTATATTTGTCAAAACTATATGTATGTTTGATTCTTTGCTATTTTGTTTTGCTTACATACTCTTCAAATGTTCTTTTGCTTTTGCTTATATATGATTCATCTGTTATTTGCATTATGTTTTTATATTTTGTGTTTTATCATATTTATCATCTGCTTACGTATGAGTGATTATATTTTGTTGAGATCTTTTTTTAATCTTCTTTATGTTCTTCTTTTAATTATTTATATTGTTGAGTTGATATACTTTATCATATGTTCTAGTACTTAACAATTGTTTGAATTACGTATTTACATTTCATATTATATTTTTGTATGTTATATATATTTGTTCTATTTTCTGAATTCTGTGTTATTGATTACATTGTAACACTGTGATGTGTTGTCTTATGATACTATATCAATAATATCATATTGATATTATATATATTTTTCTATAATTGTATATTCATTATTGACTTTGTTGTTATTAAACTATGTTGACTGACACTTATATTTTTGCTTATGCCTAGATGTTGTGTTATTTATAAT
>BQKN01009409.1:0-18429 GCA_022839385.1 Asparagus kiusianus | reverse complement strand
GAATTCATTAAGGCAAAATTGCCTTTTCTTTAAAAATATCCAACAATAGCCTCATAAGTCTGAAACAACTACATAACCGTTAAGTACAACATAATCAATATGTAGCAGCAGAAAGATGAACATAAACAATAAGGTCTGGTAAAATGGTAAAACATAACTAAATAAATGGATAGGCAAGTTGGTCAATAGAAATTTTATCTATGGAAGATCACTGGATTTCAGTGTGCTTGCAAGCAGGGGTGGAACATCTGGGTTCTCCACTTATCTAGCAAGAGGTAAAATGAAGGATTGTTTGTGCATATGAATATGTATCATGAATTCATGACTTGCCTAAGCATAAGAAAGGATATATAAATGTGGATATATAAATGTATCACTTTGCTTGCTTTCATGAAAAGAACATGCATCTCACAAATCCAGAACATAGAACTGATAAAAGCATATAACCATCACAAAATTAACACAGAGATATCAACGAGTCCGCACTAGCTCCAGGAATGTGATGGAAAGATAGTGTGTGCATCTAACTAATCTACTTTTACTTAATCTTGTTTAGGGAAAACTCTCACGGGATAATGTGTGTTTGGTGTACTCGTTACGAATGTTATATAGATCCTTACTTGATTTGTGTGCACAGACTCATCTGTCGCTAGTGCTCGAACACTATCTCGGACCACACATTATCTATGAGATGTTCAAATCTCTCCCGTTAATTAATCCACATGAATATTTTAATTACTTGGTCATACATTATGTGTTATTCACTAGGTCTGGATAACTCAATATATAGAAAACATCCATCTCGTAGGTGCCCTCTCCGACTACGTTTTCAAAGCAAATGAAACATGATGGTCAAATTCCAAAGTAAGTCATCAATATTATTTGATACGTGTGGATACTTAATTTCTTTCTTAGTTTTTTTCTTGGTTTATCATATTTTTATACTTAATCAAATGATCATCACATTTTATTACACTTTTTTTACTCTTATTATCTATTTTATTTAAATAAATATATCACCAATAACATGTTTTTCTCTTAATTTGTAAATAAAAAATTAATGACTAGGAGCTTAAAAGAACCAAATTCTCTCATCTACCACTTATTGAAGCCCAATATCAAGCATGGATGAGGCCTATAAAAATCCAAAGAATCAAGAAAAAATCAAGTCAACAAGTCAACTAAGAAATCAATTTTGTTAGGAACCAATAGATTCACCAATCTATTGGCTAATCAGTCAACCAACCGATTGACTAACAGATTGGCCAACCGATTAGTTCGTAATGAAAATAATAAATGGCTGAGATTTATTTCTTAGAGCCCAAGGCTAATCTAATGGCTCTTATTGAATGCAATAGACTATATATTAAGGGTAGAGGGTGAGAGATTTGAGAGTGAAAAATTTTATCAACTCTTTTTTAAGAGGAGAACCTTTAGTTTGATCTTCCAAATTATAAACTTTTGAGTTTGCATTAATTTTTATTTCTCTTTTTTAATTTTATTTCATCTTCTTTATTGATGAAGATGAATTTTTAGTTTCAAGTGGCCAACCCCTTGCAATGTAAGTTTTTACCTTTTCTTTTATTTCCTTATTTTAAAAATTTATATTTTAGGATTTTATTTTCTTTTATGTTGATAAATTAGATTTATTTCATGCATTGTAGTGTAGATTTATCTTCATGCTCTTTTATTATTTTGTTGCTTTATAGAATTTCTTTTCTTGCGAATTTTTTGTAGTGTAGATTTATTTCTATGCTCTTTTATTTTTATTTTCTTTATGTTCATAGTTTAGATCTTTATTTTCTTGTTCTTATTCTTATTTTATAGTTAGTTTTTATTAATTTATTCTTTTTGTAATTTAGAACTCTTTCTTTTATACTTTCAAATCTAGATTCTATTTTCTTATTTTTATTTTATAACATAAGTAACTAAATCTTATAAGAATTTTAGAATTTTATGAAACTACATTGATTTCTTTTATGATTTGTGGATTGCCCTCTTATGCTTAAAATGATCATGTTTAGGATAATCAACTATAGAACTAATTAGTAGAAGAAAAATTTGATAATCTATGCTTATCTTGAGTGATTTGATATGTTTTGCTTATAATTTCTATAATTACTATCTAGTTGTGTGTTCGTTTTATAGATAATTTTTTTCTTGGATGATAATTTAATAGGTTATACTTTCTTTAAGTGGTTTGATAATCTATGTTTAATAAATTTAAAGTAAACTATGATAAAAAAAGTAGTACATAAACCTAATAAAATTAACTAGTGGATTTAATTCTAGATTATTATCTTCTTTATTTTATTTTTGTCATCTTTTACTTTTTTGATTTTTCCATTTTTAATTATTTTTCTCTTCTTGATTTTGTTTTTTCTATTTTCTTTATTTCTCCTTCTTGTTTATTCTTTATTTGATTTTATCTGTTCACTCTTTTTTCCTCCTCTTGTTCTATTTTTTAATTTGTAAATAATCATATACTCTCTATATCTCTACACTTTCACTCTTCTTTATTTACACATATTTTTAGGATCTAATTTAGAATTTTTTCTACACACCTTCCTCCTGCAATTGATATTGTAACTATATTATAGCTTAATAGTTGTCCTCTTGCAACTTTAATGCATGTTTATTATGCACCCTATCATCAAGTTTTTAGTGGTAGAGTATCAAGAGTCTCCGCTCATGGTAGCAATGTAACCAAAACTGATAACTTTCTTTCTTTCAAAAGAGGTAACATCCTTGATTTAGTGTCACAAGGGACACATTCAATATCTAAATATAGACAATCATCATCATTATGGTGTCTAATCATGCAATACCCCTAGGGTCAAGTCTCATGATAATATACCGATCAAACAAAGATACAAGGTATAACCTAGGTCAATATGCATAATGTCCAAGAATTCTAGGTCAAGGCATAGCATAACATAACATAACGAGAACATATGATAACGTCATGCGATAGCATAGCACAACATACCTTACTTGGATAGTTAGATATGGATATATCATAAATCAAAGAAACTAACATAATCATAGGACTATAGCTAAGTGACTGATATATTATCTAGTTTATCTCAAGATGGCAAGAACAAGCTTAATTGCATAATTGATATTATAATCTATGCACCACAAAAATGGTTAAGTGTTAATCCTCCCCTAGGAGTCAACATGTATCCCATATTAACTAAGAGGTAGATCGACCTCGCCCTATGCAGGATGACTCGAGTGACATCTACACTCGACCCTCCTCGAAAGGGGCTGAGTCAGAAGACATCCTTACTCGAATCCCACTGATAGGATCGACTCTACTCCTCTTCATTCTACAAGATCGGGTTGAGAACTTTCAAGTCCAAGATGGCCAAATAAAAATGCGTCATTTGTAGGATTTGATCTAATCACACTTAAACACTAGAGGGGGAGGGGTGAATAGTGTTTCTTTAAAAAATTATGCAAAGAAAAGTATAATTTGTAAAGAAGATCGCATAATCACAGAAAATTATAATCACAAACACAAAATTTTATACTGGTTCCACCTCCCAGGTATACATCTAGTGCCCAAGTAAATCCCACTTGAGAGTTCCACTATGATTTTAAAAAACTTACAAAACCAAATAGCAAACCTGACCAATTTGCAAGTCCCTGCAAATTGCATACAATCTCTTTACCAAGAGATTACACCTCTAACACCTGTGAGAATACTTGTCTTGTTACAACTTGATTCCTATAAGCCTTGAGTGTATTATGATGTGTAGCAGTGGCTTAGGAACGTTTTGAATCTATGAAAATTACCTAATTTGATTGTATATTGAATGAAGATCAAATGCTAACTCAGAGACTGCTTTTTCTCAACACTTAGTAAAAATCTAAAAAATTTTAACACTTGAAAAATGCACAAAACTTGAATCTTATATGTAGGAATCAGAGAGTCAATTTTCTGAACTTGTAACCTATTTATAGCCCTTGAAAAGATAATTTTTCAAACCCTAAAAACGTGCACATAACGGCTATAAACAGTCAATTTTTCAAAAACTAAAATGTCAGAAAACTATTTTGGTAGTCGACTAATAGTCGTTGTAGTCGACTACTCTAAGTTCAAACAATTTCAGTAAACTCAGAATTTTTCTTAGTAGTCAACTACTATAGTCATTAGTCGGCTACTCTGTAAAACAGAAAATCTAGAATTCAAAATTCAAAGCTGAGTAGTCGACTATACTGTTTAGTAGTTGACTACACTGTAAACAATAGAAAGTTAGAATTCTGAATTGACTTTTAGTAGTCAACTATATAGTTTAGTAGTCGACTATACTATAACTTTACAGAAACTGAGATTTTGCCTAAGTGCTTAGTATTTGACTATAAAAAGTTATTGGTCGACTAGACTGTAATTTAACAGAAACTTATATTTTTTATTTGAACTTCAGTAGTCGACTACAAGTAGTTATTGGTCAACTACTAAGGGGTGAAAACTGATATGAATGAAATATTTTTAGACTTATTGATAAGTTATAAACTCTAATGGTTAACATAGGGGATTTATATTGTTAACCAACACACTAAGCATGTGTCAGTGTGTTCTAATCACTATGTGTGTGTATGTGTGAGTGATCAAGGCTTGTATAAAATTTCTAAGTAAAGAAAATATAAAATTTTCATTAATGTATAAGCTCTTCATCTTCTTTACTTCATGATGCCTTAAACTCAGCTTGCACTTGTTCATATTTGATGTTGAAAACTGCATTGATATGTTAGTGCATAATAATATTCATAGTGATATACATAATGAATAAATTGTTATCATCAAAATTATATCTTGAGGGCAAGATATCTAACATTCTCTCCCTTTTTGATGATGATAAATAATTTATACATATGTAAGTATATTCTAAAAGAATTAAATATTTTAGGAACAAATATACTTACTCCCCTGCATAAAAGCATATTAGAAGCTACAATTCATATATATAGCATAACTAACATTTATACCATTCTCCCCCTTTGTTATTAACAAAAAGAAATAAATATCTTATTCTAAACATGTCATAATTTCTTCGTCATGAGCTAATACTTTAAAAAGATCTTTCAGATTATGAACATAGTCCATTACTTCACCCATCCATATTGGTAGGTAAGACTAGCCATAAATATCAAAAGTTCAATAATTTCCATCTTCACAATCAAACTATTGAAACCCTAGAAGTAGTCGTCTAATTGAAGCTGTAGTCGACTACTGAGACTGGAAAACTCAAAGTAGACAAGAAATTTGATGAAAATTTTGAGAGCAAATGAGAAAGAGAAGTTGCCCCAATCTTAAGACCGGATGAACTGAAGAGTGTATGGGTTCTTTTAGTTTTGGGGACTGTAAAAACGTGGAAAGATGGAGAAGTTAGGGTTGTTTGCTTTAGTTATTAATGAGTGGCTAAGATTTGATCAAAAATTCAAATGAAAGGTTGAGATTTAATCTTAATAAAATTTGATATAGGGTCTTGATTCATCTAGTAAAAGATGAAGGGTTGAGATCAAAATAACTTAAGTCTAATGGGTGTTGGATTTTGGGTTTGGTAAATAAAAGATCCAATATGACAAAACTAAGGTAAAAATGAATATGCAGGTTTTGTAGTTGACTACTAGTGAGACTAGTCGACTATATTGTAATCGACATAATTTTTTTCTGTTTTTGGTTCTAATTAGTCGACTACTTTTCTTATTGGTCGACTATTGAGAAAATTAACAGTATTTTATATATTCGATGTATGTGCATGTAGTCGACTACTAAGTTGATTAGTCGACTATTAAGGCTGAAAATGCATATGTATTGATTTAAAAACTTAGTTTAAATCTTCCAAAAAATATATACCTAATTCTCTTCTTAATTTAATATATATTTCTTCTTTTAAAGGTTTTGTTAATATATCAGCAATTTGTTTATCGGTTGAAATAAAATCTAAAGAAATAACACCTTTTAGTACATTATCACGTAAAAATGATGTCTTATGTCAATATGATTTGTACGTGAATGTTGAATAAGATTTTTAGATAAATTAATGATACTAGTATTGTCACACATTATTGATGATGTGGGACAAACTATACCATAATCAGATAATGTTTGTTTCATCCATAAAACTTAAGCACATGCAAGACTAGCAGCAATATATTCTACTTCAGTAGTTGATAATGATACTGAATTTTGCTTTTTGCTAAACCAAGATACAAGTGAATGTTCAAGAAAATGACATGTAGCACTTATACTTTTTCTATTGGATTTACATCCGACAAAATCAGCATCACTATATGATAATAAGTCAAATGTGCTATTATTAGGATAAAATAAATCATAATCTGTAGTGTCTTTAAGATATCTAAAAATTCTTTTCACTGCTTTAAGATGATATTCATAAGAATTAGATTAAAATCTAGTATATAAACATACACTAAACATAATATCAGGTCTACTTGCTGTAATGTAAAGAAGTGATCCAATCATACCTTAGTATAACTTTTGATTAACATTCTTACCATTTTTATCTTTGTCAAGTAATGTAGTTGTACTCATTGGTGTTGGTTTGCTTGTTATATTTTCTATTCCAAAGTGTTTGAGTAATTCTTTAGCATACTTTCCTTAGTTGATGAAAATTCCTTCCTTTAATTGTTTGATTTGTAGTCTAAGGAAGAAATTGAGTTAACCTATGTGACTCATTTCAAATTCATCCTGCATAGTCTTAGCAAACTCTTGACAAAGATCATATTTAGTAGAACCAAATATTATATCATCTATATATATTTGAATTATTAATATATCTTTATTTATTTTCTTTATAAAAAGTGTAGAATCAACTTTTCCAATTTCAAAACCGAAAGTTAAAAGAAAATTCTTTAATCTATCATACCAAGCACGGGTGCTTGTATTAGACCATATAATACTTTTTTAAGTTTGAAAACATGGTTTGAAAAACTTTTATTTTCAAAACCTAAAGGTTGTTCTACAAAAACTTCTTCTTTAATAAAATCATTTAGATGTAAGTAAAATTCTTATATATTCTAAAGGAGCAACTGGTGCATATGTTTCATCATAATCAATACCTTCTTCTTGATTATATCATTGTGCAACCAATCTAGCTTTGTTTCTAACAACTTGTCCAGATTCATCTAATTTATTTCTAAATATCCATTTGGTTCCAATAATGGACTTATCTTAAGGTCTAGGTACAAGATCCCAAATATTATTTTTTGTAAATTGGTTTAGTTCATCTTGTATAGCAATTATCTAGAAATTATCAAGTAAAGCTTCTTTTATATTTTTAGGTTCAATAATACAAATAAAAACAGCATGAGCAATCAAATTAAAATGAGATCTAGTAGTGACTTTATCAAAAATATTATCAATAACCAAATCATGTGGATGATTTCTAACTTCTACTAAATCCTTTGGTAAATCATTTTGTAAACTATCATCTTTTAAAAACTCTAGCATTGGAGTATCATGAATAGAATCAACTAAATCATCATCATTATTTAAAACAATAGGAGTTTTTGTAAAACTCTTATCAAAAGAAACATGCATAGATTCTTCAATGACTAAGGTTCTTTTGTTATATATTCTATAAGTTTTGCTATGGTTAGAATATCCAACAAAGAATCCCTCGTCAGATTTAGAATCAAATTTGTCCAAATGATCTTTTGTGTTTAAAATAAAGCATTTACAACCAAAAACTTTAAAATAAGAAACTTTAGGAATTCTATCATAAAACAACTCATAATGTGTTTTCTTTAAAACAGGTCTTAATAATATTTTGTTTAGAACATAACATGCTATAGAGACAGCTTCCGCCAAAAAGTACTTTGGTAGGTTACTATCACACAACATGATTCTAGCACATTCTTATAAAGTTCTATTCTTCCTTTCTACAACTCTATTTTGTGGAGCTGCTCGAGGAAAAGAAAAAAATGTGAGAAATACCATTTTTATCACAAAAATTTGTAAAAAGGTCATTCTCAAATTCTCCTACATGATCACTACGTATAGTAATAATAAAAAGAGACTTTTATTTTTGAATCCTTTTGAAAAAGATAGAAAACTCATTAAAATCATCATTATTATGTTTAAAAAATATTACCCATGTAAATCTTGAAAAATCATCGACAAGTACAAATGCATATATGCCTCCATTTAATGATGCTATGCTAGATGGATCAAAAAGATCAATATGGATCAATTCTAGTTGTTTACTTATAGAAATTATATCTTTAGATTTGAAAGATGATTTATACATTTTTTCCTTGTTGACATGCATCACAAAAATTATCTTTATAAGAAAGCTTAGGTAAACCTTTAACATAATCATTCTTAGAAATTTTAGAAATATGTTTAAAGTTAACATGACCAAAATGTTTATGCTATAAAAATAAAATCATTAGAAGATGCAAGAAGATAATGTTCTTTATAGATTAAACATATATATTATTTTTTTCTATATCCTTTAAATAAAACAGTAATCATATCAATATCATAAATTAAGCAAGATTCTTTTTCAAAAATAATTTTAAAACCTTTATTACAAAGTTGACTTATACTAAGCAAATTATGTTTAAGACCATTAACTAATAAAATATTATCAATAATAACTTTATTTGTGTTGATGTCTGATATCACACAGTCGAGGGGGTTGCGGTTTTGGTTTTCGTGCTGGCGGCGAATAGGGAGAGGATGAGAGATGGGACCGAATTCTCCTCCGACTTTATGCCCCATCCTTAGACTGGAATTCCTGATCCTTCTGCACAAATAATAAGAAACCCATGGGAGGGCGGGACTCATTTCCTCCATGGTACCTACGACGGTCAAGTCAGCTGGTGAGCTTGACTGGGGTTTGAGGGAGAATCCATGGATCATTGAGGTCCTTAGAGGGTACTCTTTGAGAGTTATTAGTTCTTTTTAGTAAAGGTAAATTCAGAGCTTTTGTGAAGAAGTAGCAGAAAAATCCCCCCTCTTTTACCTTCTTCCCCCTTTTATAGCCCATTGTCTCTGAGAGTTTGACCCTTTGGCTTTGACTATGCACAAGAGGTGGTTAAGGGGTGAGCA
This sequence comes from Asparagus kiusianus, assembly GCA_022839385.1. NCBI lineage: Eukaryota > Viridiplantae > Streptophyta > Magnoliopsida > Asparagales > Asparagaceae > Asparagus > Asparagus kiusianus. The sequence goes on along the minus strand of BQKN01009409.1, from coordinate 9,341 downwards.
GGCAAGTTACTGAGTCATCCTTTTCCTTCCAGATGTTGGCTGGCGATTGGAAAGAAAGTCATTCGAGTACAGGAGAGAAATGTCTTCTCAGTATCCTGAATTTAACAGATGAAGTAGGGCAGAGAATAGGCCAACTGCTTGGTCGTCCTTCTCCCTCCAGATGGCGGCTGGTGATTGGAGGGGACGTCATTCGAGCCCAGGGGAGCATTATGGCGATCCCTGGGAAATGACTAGAATAAGCGGCTTATGCATAGGATTTGTCAGAGTGGAAATCTTGATGGGACTGATCAATACTGTAGTGCAGATTGACGTCCGAAGCGAGCTTAGCTGGATCTCATCCTCTTAGTAGAGGTAGGTCGGTTCGTGAGTTGTCGTTATGATTTTTCTACCCGACAGCCGAGTGAGCTTCGGGTCGAGTGTATGGTTGAGACGTTTGCTCGAGGAGTCATCTTAACTACGAAGGACCGACTGATCCTGCACTTCGAGTCGGTTATGATGACTCTTGGTCAAAAATTAACTTGTCTGCTCGCTGGCCGATTGACTTGCCCTTGGCTGGGCTTTTGGGCCTCTAAGCTGGTTTGGACCATGTTTTTTTAAGCCTATGCAGACAATCTTTCGGTATCTTCATCTTTAGATGGTAAATTGCCATAACAATTTGGATTACCGATAATTTCAATACCGATGATCTTCTCTTTATTGTTATCTCCAAAAGTGACGGTACCCCCATCATTATTTAGATAAGATAACAATAATTGTATATCACCGATCATATGTTTAGAATAATGGCTATCCAAAATCTACCTATTTTACTTAGGTACCTGCAATGATAAACATTTACAATTTTGGTACCCATGTTATATTGGATCCATAAAATTAGCCTTTAGGAAACCAAACCCATGAAGAGTTTGATTTGTTTAAATAGTTATTTGATAAACAAACATCTTTAATAAATGCAGAACTATAAGACTTTTTCTTTAACAAAGTTAATTCTTTAGGTACCCAAATAGATAAGTATTTTGATTTCTTTTCACATAAAACATTATCTTTAGCATTATGTTCATGCAATTTAGAAATTGGTTTCACAAAAATGATTTTCTTAGACTTTTTTTTTTGTTAACATGAAAACCCAAACCTTTTGTCTTTTGAGATTCTTTTTGATATGAAAGTAAATTATTAAGATTTTCTTTACCTTTATTGAATTTACTAACATTCAAACATATATCATCATATTTTAATTTAATAGAAGAAATATCTTTATCTAAAACATTAATGCGAATTTTTAAATTATTGCGTTCTGATTTTAGATAAACATTCTCATTCGTTAGAATATGATTTTCTTTAAGCAAGGATTTATTTTCATCTTTCAATTTAATTACTTGAGAATTAGAAATAGTAGAAGAATTAAAATCAGAAATTTCTTCAAGTAATCTTTTATTTTCACATTTAAGAAAATTATGTGAAGTCTTTAATCTTAAAAAGGTTTCATATAATTCATTGAAAGCATCTAAAAGCTCTTCATTGTCACTTACTTCATCTTGTGCCATAAAACACATATCGGCGTTTTCCTTTCCTTCTATTTCTTCATCCAAAAATAAATCGTCACTATCATCCCATGTAGCCGCCAAAGCCTTCCTTTTCTTGTTGCTTTGAATATTGTTGAAGTTGAAATAATTTGATTTTTGTTTATTTTTCAACAATGGACAATCTTTCTTCATATGTCCTGGTTTGTTACATTTGAAACATAGTAAGTTATTTGAATTTGAATTTTTTGATTTGAACTTACCTTGTTTTATGAACTTTCGAAACTTGAATGTAAACATGCTCATTTCTTCATCATCATCCGAATCTTCTTTATCGGAAGTAGTATTGAATGCAAGTACTTTCTTATTCTTTGTTTCATCCTCATTCTTTCTATCTTCAATTTGAACTTCATAAGCCATGAGGTTACCAATTAGATTTTCTACCATAAGAGTTGATAAGTCATTTGCTTCCTCTATTACGGTAACTTTCTTTTCCCATTATGGAGTAAGTGAACGAAGTATCTTTCGCATCATCTCCACTTGAGTGTATACTTTCCCAAGACCGATGAGAGAACTGGTGATATCAGTAAACCTTGTAAACATCTCTCCAATGGTCTCGTTTTCCTTCATTCTAAACAATTCAAATCTGTGTACAAGAACATAAATTTTAGATTCTTTAACCTTACTTGTGCCTTCATGAGTTACCTCGAGTGTGTGTCAAATGTCATATGCAGATGTGGTCGTTGACACCTTGTTGAACTCATTCTTGTTAAGAGCACAGAACAAGACGTTCATTGCTTTAGAATCCAAATTTGTATTATTCCTTTGAGATGTAGTCCATTCCATGAAAGGAGTAATTGGCTTCTCATATTTTATTTCCACAACGTTCCAAAGTTTGTAGCTAATTGGTTGGAGATAGATTTTTATCCGACACTTCCAATAATTGTAATTTAGTCCATCAAACATTAGTGGACGATTTGTAGAATGTCCTTCCTTGAATTTTGAGTTTGAATCGGAAATTGATGCCATTTTTTCAACCTTGCTCTGATACCAAATGTAGGATCTAATCTAATCACACTTAAACACTAGGGGGTGAATAGTGCTTTTTTAAATTTATGCAAAGAAGATTATAATTTACAAAGAAGATAGCATAATCACTGAAAATCACAATCACAAACACAAAATTTTATACTGGTTCTACCTCTCAGGTGTACATCCAGTCCCCAATTAAATCACACTTGAGAGTTTCACTATGATTTTGAAAACTTACAAAACCAAACAACAAACCTGACCAATTTGCAAGTCCCTACAAATTGCACACAATCTCTTCACCAAGAGATTACACCTCTCACACCCGTGAGAACACTTGTCTTGTTACAACTTGATTCCTATAAACCTTGAGTGTATTGTGATGTGTAGCAGTGGATAATTTGATTGTATATTGAATGAAGATCAAAGGCTAACTCCGAGAATGCTTTTTCTCAACACTTAGTAAAAATCTAGAAATTTTTAACACTTAGAAAATGCACTAAACTTGAATCTTATAAGTAGGAATCAGAGGGTTAATTTTCTGAACTTGTAACCTATTTATAGCCCTTGAAAAAATAGTTTTTCAAACCCTAAAAACATGCACATAACGGCTATATACAGTCACTTTTTTAAAAACTAAAATGTCAGAAAACTATTTTAGTAGTCGACTAATAGTCGTTGTAGTCGACTACTCTGAGTTCAAATAATCAACTATTTTACCCTCAAAATTTCCACCAATAGTCGATCACCATCACATTGAATGCATGGTCAAAATCATCATTTTTTTAGCCCGAAAAGTCTTTATGACTCATTTGACTCTATTAGCGTCATACTTCCCTTGTCACCATCACATTAATCATATAAATGACTAATCCGATCTACAGTCAACATCTGTAAAGTATCTATCAACTAGGTTGTCTGGTTATACTTGGCCAAAGTTACAATTTTACCCTTGGATCTGCTAAAATAGGTGTACCATCTTCTACAGGGAGATAAACAATCTTTTATAAATAAACACACTACAATCTTACCTTTTTCTCCACTCAAGCTCACTACTGACTTGACCATTGGAGGAAACATCAGAGACCAACTTTGACACCCTCTCACGTGTTATTAGTGTGCAGAACTGAATCCTTTGCTCCATAACCAACCATCAAAGAAGATTGAGGAATCTTAACACACCAAAAAATCCACACTTATATTCCCTATTTGATAATTGACGTCAAGATAATCCATAAGACAAAGCCAAAGAAGTATGAGAAACAAACTCAAAGAAATCAAATTCTCAAAATCGAAAGTATTTGTTTTCTTGTGTTGTGAGTGTGCTCTCAGAGGTTAGGCACGTGCACTCACCTAGAAGTTAGTCAGCCAAGTTTTGATAGTAGACTGAGAAAAAAAATTATCTTTGAGAAACCTGCTTAAGAGGGTGCACTCATTGTTTAGGTGCGTGTGCTTAAACACTGTAAAGCATTCTTTTCTCTAGATTTTGCTAAACATTATGCTCATTAGATCAAGCATATGTGCTCATGCTGAAAATCATGATTCCCAAAATGTTTTTGATCAAATACTCACTAGATTCAAAATCAAATAGAAAACTAACTTCTACCTAAGTTTTGAACTATTAAAAAAAATTGTTCCACCAATTTGCACTTTCAATCATCAAGTATTTACCAATCTACCATTAGAGCAGAAGGGCTTACAATCCAAACTAAAAATATGGTCAAGCCTTGTCCAAACTATTCATTTCCACCCAAAAGCATTAAAAGGATGTAAAAATCTTAAAATCTACAAAAACCATGAAAAGTACCTCAAATCATGAAACAAAGACTAAATTGCAAAGGTATCGTCTATCTACAATATTAGGTGCCCACCTTTAAAGAGATTGTGGATTAAAATCCACCTCCTAGAGAAATAATCCCTTTGATCAAAACCCATGAATTTACAAATATCAAAAATCAAAGTTTTCTTGGTTGAAAGGATAGATAAAATTAAGATAAAAAAGAACCATAAATTAGAATTTCGAAATAATCAATTTAGCAAGCAAAAACACTTGCCTTGAGTGTAGATCTCTCTTCTGATTGCTTTCAAGCTCTCCAAAACTTCATCCCTAGTTTTTGAGGAGAGAAAATGGTGCTTTTATATGAGTAAAATATGAAATGGGTTGTGGGTTAATGGATATCCTTATAATGGATCCAACACAATAGGCTATTACATCATAAAGCCAATCATCTCTCTTAAAGTCCATGTCATTATGAAAACTAATAGAACAAATTGAAAAACTCATAACTTGATTTTCAATGAAAGATAATAAGAATAATTGTGGCCTTTCACTTGAATAAAGAACGTGATACATGTTAAACATCCAACATTCAATAAAATCAGAGATTAAAAATTATCTAATCGAGATCTACGATTGAAAATGATTTGAGGCAGGTTAGGATCCTTGGAAAGGTTATATTACTATGAACTGTAAAACATATTGGGAGTGGAGACTATCTTAAGAAGGAATATTACTCGGAGACCCCCTTATAAATATTTAATTCAACATTATATGCATTTTTCAAAATGCTATTCATTTAAGGTCTATTTGGTTCTCCCTAAATTACTGGAGACAAGGTTAATTGGTGGGATTCAGAAAAAAATTAGCAAAAATGACATTATAGGATTCTAATAATTCTAATTACTTCAAAAAAATTTGGCCAAATCATAGTTTTGAATGGGAAATGGGCAAAAAGCTGACAAAAATGGTGCCACATCATTCCCACCCTCTTTCCTTTACTTTATCACGTGATCACATGATATTAACATCGAAGCCCTAAAGTCACCTCCCTCATTTTGTTCCTGCCTCATTTTTCCAGTTCTACCTCAAATAAAAGCCTAGTTCCTCTTTTATCACAATTTATACTCATTTGCTTCAAATTTTAATTCTAAAATGTAAAATCAAAGCTTCTGAACAGAGATTTAGGTTTCGATGATCCCTAATGAAGATGAAAATTTTTAATTTTTGAGTTTCACTATTGTTATTGAATTGATATTTAGGGTCTTACTTCACTATTACTTTCAAAATTGGGTTTTATATGTTATTTCATGTGCGATCTACTCCACTATGATTCGATTTCACTTGATCTTGCTCAGATCTAGTCCAAATCGCTAGCTGGATTTTTTTTGTTTTATTGGATCTTTTTCATAGCTGCAGTCAAAGGTATATCTTTTCCTTTTACTTTGATAATTTTTATCTTTTTATAAATTTTAACTTTTCTGTGATAAGTAATTATTGCCATGAGTTTGGGTGGGATTGAGTTCGTATTTTTTTGACAGAAATTATTGAGCTGATGCTTGTTGAAATGTATGATTATTGCCATGATTTTGTAATTCTTTTTAGTTGTCATTGAGTTGATACTTATTGAAAAGTATAACTATTACTATGATTTTGCAATATGGTATTGAAGTTGATATTAAAATTGTGCATTTTTGTTACTTATTGAAAAGTATAATTATTACGATGATTTTGCAATATGGTATTGCAGTTGATATTAAAATTGTGCATTTACCATATAAATTGAGTTAAAGTTAGAGGGTCATTTTTGATCAATAATATGAAATTTATTATTATTTGTCATGACTATGAAATGTGTTTACTTGTAAAGTTTTGATCAATAATATGAAGTTTTGTCATTTTTAAATAAGTTCATATGTGAAATTATTAATTGGTAGAACATGCTAAATCATGTTGCATGTTATATTATTATTACATGTCTAGACAATTTCCATAATCACGATGAATGTAAATTTTTTGAACTAGAAATGTAGTTTTGTTCTTCAATTAGTAATTTATATTAGTTTACTTTTAGTATTTGTTTTTACTTTAGCATTTGCTTATGTTTAAGACTATATTTTTTCATCATTATAAATGGATGATATTGATAAAAAAATGTTAATGAGGATGTCTTCTAATGGCATTATTTTCATCATCATTAGTGTATTTATATGTTTAATGAAAATGTGTTGTAGTAAGAAATCAATCACTTATCACCATAGGAAAGAAAAAATACAAAAGATAGACTCTACAGATGTGCACATAGATCATGTAAACAAAAGATAGACTCTGCAAATGTGCACATAGATCATGTATTTTCTGGCTATAGTCAAAGTTATAGAGATTTTGTTAGAATAAGGCCATGGGCTTTTGATTTGTTAGAATAATGAAAGTCACGAGCCTATTAAAGGATTCACGGGATGTTAAAGTAGAAGAACAGTTGATGATGTTCCATAATATATTAGGATATAAAAAAATAGAATTATAAGGTCACATTTCATAAGATCAGGGAAAATAATTTCTACATACTTTAACAAATGCTTAGAATTTGGTCATTTAAGGTGGTGGTACATGAAGCAAGCACTAAATGAAGTGGAGCCAGAGATTGCTAACAATCCCTTGTATTATTCTTATTTCAAGGGAATGAACTCATTCATATAACAAATATTAATAAAACTTTATTGTTAGATGAAATAATAGTAAATTAACACAGGATATAGGATTGCATTGACATTATCGATGGAATCCACATCGACGCCATGCTTCTCGCTAGACTTTTTGCCTATTTTTGAGGTTGTAAATGTGTAACTCAAAATATTCTAGCCGCATGCATTCAAAATAAGTTATTTTCATACATTCCACCCATATGGAAGGGTCTGCAAATGATTGTAGACTACTACAAGATGCACTTTCAAGACCACAACCTCATAGATTAAGAGTCTACTATAGTAATTCTAATCACTAAAATGAAAAATAACATTTAGCTACATTTTTAAAAAAAATATATGTATTTATGTCATTGTCTAGTTTATAATTGTAGGTAAATATTATTGTGTAATGCGGAATACAGTACCATATCTAGCTTCATCTGCCCTTATCGTGGTCTACGTTACCATTTAAACACGCATAAGGATAGGCTAATAAACAACAAAAGAGAGTTGTTCAATTTAAAATATTCATCTCTAATCTCTAAGGTCTAAAATCGAATAAACCTTTGGAATAATGAATAATTATTTCAAAATCCTCACCACAAAGCCACATTATTTTTTTACAACCCAAGTTGACATAATTTTGACTTCTACCATACTTCATAACTACATTGTCATAGTTAATCTGAGTGGTGACCTATTGAATGAGAATATTAATATTGAAGAGAATAATGGAGAAATAACTAATGAGTGTGAAGAAGATATTGTTGACTTTACTCAAACTATGACACAAAGAGAGGAAAGAGATTCAAGGAATGAATAGAAAGAGAAAAGGGAATAAATTACAAATGCTATGTGGGTAGATTATTGTAATCAGTATGACGATGGAGATGCTACTAAGAATGACGTGTAATTTACATTAGTATTTTCATGCTTTTGTATTTGTTAATAATGATGCATGTACTATTATTAGAATGATATTATTTTTCATGTGTTTGTTTGGTATGTTTGTATTATTTTATACGTGTAACATGAGATTTAACTTCTAAGTATGGCTGACTTTGATGATATTGATAAAAGCAAGGAGGGTCAAGCTAATCCTTCCCTTAGAACCCCTAAAGATCCTTCGTCAAACTTGAACATGAACTTCATGCCATTCCCCCATACCCACTACTCTGGTCCTCCACCTGCTTATCTAATTACTCTTATTATGATAGTAATTACTCATTTATGACTCAATAACTTATTTCATATATGAATATCCTTAGCAATAACCACTCAATTGTCCATACTACACCTAGTTTATATAGTAGTGGTACTGTCTCTGGATACACTCATTCCTTAAAGAGTATAATTGAAGTTGATGTCGAGGTAATTTCACCAAGCAAAAGAAAGAAGAAAGCAATAGCTAAAAGGAAAATTTTATCAACAGTTACTAATTATGTGCCTAACATGTATTTGAATGCAAAACATGATGATGTGTTAATCGCTATTCTTTCTTAGTTGGCGAATGATGATCTCAAAGATGACAAAAGCTTTAAGATGCATGCATATAAGGTGGCAGCTAAAAAGGTAAACAAGCACATTTTATCAAGTTATAGTATAAAAAATATCGATCCCACGAGGAAGGTGATTTTAAGAGATTATTAGAAATGGTTCTTATGTTTTGTGCATGACAATTAGGAATAAAGAATAAGTGTGATTGTGATGAGTGGTTGTTTTGATTTATGTGCAAGAGATAATAAATTGAATTTTAGAGAAGAAAGAATCAAAGAATAAATAAAATCACAAGGCAAGAAAGAAGAATGAATAAAATCAAGAAATAAACCAAGAATGAAAAGAAAATTTAAGAAGGTTAAGATGGAGGATTCAAAAGAGGTAAGAAATCTAGAATATAATCCACTAACCAATTTTAATTACAAAATACAAACTATTCTCTTTTTTATCATATTTCAACTTAGATTTATTAAGCATAGATTATCAAACCATTTAAGATAAGCATAACCTATCAAATTATCATCTAAGTCAAAATTACTATTCATGATAAGAACAACAACATGATAATAATCCTAGAATTCATAAGCATAACCTATCAAACCATTTAAGATAAGCATAGATTATCAAATTCTTCTTCTACCGATTAGTTCTCTAGTTGATTATCCTAGACATGAACATTTTAAGTGCTAGAGAATAATTCATACAATATAAAGGAAATTAGACTAGTTTCATATAATTTTAAACTTCCTACAAGAATTAAATTCACATCTTTAAGAAATAAAAAAAGAAAAAGAACTAATTACAAAAATAAAAAGAAAAAAAATCTAAACT
>BQKN01009407.1:0-19382 GCA_022839385.1 Asparagus kiusianus | reverse complement strand
TGACGCAATGGGAGAGAGCCCCAGCTTCAGCCACGATGGCCATGAGCAGACTGCGTGGACCGCTTCACGCTGCTTCAATTACCCCAATAGGGCTCCGAGCCCTTCCACCACCAATCTAGCATCTAGTTATGACTGGACATTCAACACTGTCACCGAGACCATCAAAGGGATCAATCCACTCGACGACTGGATAATGAATGCCCTTTGCGCCAAATTCAAGATGCCTCACATCGAAAAGTACACAGATGAAGGAGATCCAGCAGAGCATGCATAGAACTTTTATGATTTGATGAGCAAGCAGTAAGTGTCAGAGTCAATCATTTGTAGAGCTTTCCCATCACCTTGACAGAGAGTGCTAAGATGTGGTGGAATTCATTGGACAGAAAGTTCATTAACAGCTTCGAGCAGCTCAACCAAAATTTTATACATCACTTTTTGGCTGACTCCAAGCAAAAGAAGCCCTCCTATATCTTGCTTCAAATGAGGCAAGAGAATGGAGAAAGTCTTAGAGACTACTTCAAGAGGTTCCAAGCGAAGAGGCTAAAAGTCAATGACCTTGACAATATGGTCGCCATCTCAGTAGGCGTGTAGAAAAATTAATTGGCTAACTCGCTCATTGTGAACCGAGTCACTAACTATGAGCAGTTGATGACAAAAGCCTGAGGATTTATGGATGCAGAAGAAGCTCAAGCCTATAAGAAGGTGGCCAGAGAAGCAGAAGAAGCAATAGTAGCGACAGCAGCACCCACCACAAGGGCCGAGTCCCCTCCTAAGGAGAAGACAGAGAAGGATCCCCCCAGGACCGACTCTAGACCAAGCAGGGCCAACAAGAGAGAATAGAGGAGAGAAGTCGCCATGAAGTTGACCCTCATTGCCCTCAATACTTCTTTTAGACAAGCCCTTCACATGGTCCAGAGAGAAGAGTACCTTAATTCCACTCCTCCTCGTATGAAATCGAATCCTCAATCTCGAGGCATCAGGCAATTTTGTCGATACCATCAAGATCACGGCCAACATACCAATGATTATCGAGTCCTCTAGAGAGATATTGAGGACTCAATACAGAAAGGATTCTTGAAGAGGCTTGTTGTAGGTGTAAATTTTTGATTTTCCCGGGAATGGGGGATTTTGTTTGTATTTATAAGAAAGCTTATTACAAACTAAATCAATCTGAATTATAACAGAAGTAGAGGGAAGGCCCTCTTTGTTTAATCGTGGGGACTTTAAGGTAGCTACAGGATGCTTCGCTCTGTGCTCGTGCCGAGTCTGCTTCCCTTGGACGGTTCGACCGAGGTTGTTGGAGAGCTTCAGTACTCAGTAGAAGCTCAAGGTGAGGGAGTTCGTCTCTTCTGGCTCGCCGGCGATCGGGGCTCGGAGCTAGGAGATGGCGCTGTAATGCAAGGGTTTGCAGAAAGCTTCTTCCTCTCTTGATTGATCAATTGCTCGATCTCCTTCCAAGTTGCTGAAGGAAGCCTTTTAATAGGAGAGAGAGACAGTTCGAATATCCCTGGAATTATGGGATGTGACCATACATTGTTCAGAGACATTCTGCTGTTTCTCTATGTCGCCAGCGGTCATTCGATGAGCCGCATGTTGCGTCGTGTCACGTAGGAGTGGGAAAGCCCCTCCTCGTATCCGTGATGGCGGTTGCCAGATGCTTGAGTGGATTTGACCGGCTCAGCGAGCGCCGACGGCTCTTGCTCTTGGTTTGGACCAGTGAGGTAAGCAGCATTTATGAGGCATTTATGAGGGTGCAGGCTGCTCTGGCAGCTGTCCGCTCACCCGCGCTGTGAGCCACCGAGAGGCCATTTAACGGTCCTGGGGTTCTGCGCCTTCTCTCCCCTCCCTGTGTCTTGGCAGAGGTTGGAGAATGGACGTCGCATGTCTGAGCGAGCTCCAGATAGCTTGCGGCGCGCCGACGGCTTTGGTTTCCCATTCTGATGGGTGAAGTGACCCGCATTTATGAGTATGCAGGCCGGTCTGGCGCCTGTCTTGCTCGCTTGAATTGCGGGCGGCCGTTTGACGAATCTGGAGCGCTGCGCTCCCTCCCTACGCATCGAGGGAAATAGGGAAGGCTTATCCCTGGAAACCCGGTTTTCGGCTTACGTAGGTAGACATGGCCCTCTGTGGGCGGATTTGGTATATGGGGGTGGATTTGAGCCCCTGCGAGCGGGTGAAGGCGAATTCGCACCCCTGCGAGCGGATGTGGCTCATGAGGGCGGATTTGAACATCTGCGAGCGGACTTGGCTGATGAGGGCGGATCCACTCTGTTAGAGGGTCCATGTGACTTGGTGCGTGAGGGCCTAGGTATGCTGCCGACTCCGTTTCGTGGCTACACCCTGCTCCTCGTCTCAGTGGACGGTCTCGACTTGTGGGCGAATTTGTTTGCTAGTCCGCCGCGGTAATTTTTACCGTCTACACTTGTCTTTCAGTAGGACAGAAGAGAACCCATCCCAGGAAGATCCGACAGGAGGTCCCGCTCCAGATCACCTCATCCCTAGCAGCAGCCTGACACGTGGCCTGTCGAGACCAGCAATAAGTGCATCATGTTAGACCCTAGAGGGGGGTGACTAGGGTCTAATGCTAATCTAATCCGATTTTATGCCAATTAAAACTTACTAAAGAATTATTCTTGCAAGATAGATGTAAGGATCATGAATTTTGATACTAGTTAAAATAATTTTTTTATATTTTAAAATATTTAATTATTAATTTTAAAAGAGTATTTGTATTTTTCTCGATTTCCTATAATTTTCTATGATTTAAAAATCTGATTATATATTTATTTAAATGGTTTTGATATTTATAAATTTATTTTATGCGGTAAAAATTTCTAGAATTAATTTGTTGTATTGTCGGTACTATTATGTAATATTTTGAATAATATATTGTATTATTAATATAATTACGTATTATTTCATATAATACATGGTATTATTAATTACGTGTTTTTGTATAATTTGTTGAATTATTCTACTGTTACATATTTTCTGTCGTATTGGTATAACTAGTACGTTTTATTGTGTATATAATTATCCCATAATTATTGAATTTTAAATATAAATAAAAATATTTTTATTATTAATTATTCTAGTTTAATTGTATAATATGTGTATATTTTGACTATTTTGTTTCAACTGTTGTAATAGTATAACATGTACGTTTTTTAATTATAGATAATTATTCTGTAATTAGTTTAATTTTTAGATACCATAATTATTTTATTTTAATTTATTTTCGTTTTAAACCCTAACCCTAACTTATCCTATATATAAATAGTCTTTTCTCTTTTCTTTTTCATTTTCACAGGAATTCGCCACCACGTCTTTCTCTAACTCTCTCTCTCCTCCATGTTCTCTTCTTTCGTTCTTTTCTTTGGCCGCCAGAAGAAATATCCTCTCTGTCCTCGATCCGAGCCTCCACCACCTCCAGCTCCCTGCATCCCCACCGCTGCCACAACCGCCTACACCACCAACATCTCCACCCTCGGCTGCACCACCTCCGCTGCCTGACCGCCCCCAGATCCTCTCCTCCTCCGTCCACCCACCTGTAGCCCCGCCAGGCTGCGCCGACAACCCCTCTCGAGCCTCCTGCAGCCGCTCAAACCCCACCGTTCGCCGTCCTCAGCGACCCCCTCGACCACCCTGACGTCGCCCCCAGTCCCCTCGCTCCCTCGCGCCGCTATCCAACCTCCAGCGCCTTCCCTTCGCTGTCCAAACCCGCGTCGACACCCTCGTCAGCCCCCAACTCAGATCCGCGAGCCGTAGTCTCGTCCGTCGACGTCGATTCGTTCTACGAACCCCGAGGCAAGATCCCGCTCTCCCTGTTTCGTAGTTGAATATTTATATTATTATGAATTATTTGTATAGTTTAATTATAACGTATTTATCCGCGTGGGTTGATTGGTGAATAATATTTATTTAAATAATAGATATGTGATAAATAGTGTTTTCAGAATAATTATAATAAGTTAAAAGAATTTTAATTTGGTAATGGATTTATTTTAGAGAATTTATAATATTTAAAAAGAATTTGTTTTGAGAAAAAGAATTATTTTATTTTAATAATGAGAAATAATTCTAAAGGAAATTATTGTTGGAATTAATAACTGAGATTTCGATTTTCGTGTGTAAAACATCTGTTAATGGTAGTTTCATCTTGCTTTGTTAATAGTAGCTTTACTCTCGTATGTTTCTTACATATGATCACGACCCATGTTCACACTTCATGACATTGACACCGACATGTTGATACTGTTATTTATACTCACTCATTGTCATATATGCATACCTGATTCATCGCTAGCCTATATAGTCATGTTCATCATATGATTTGCATAAAATAGTTGTATTTATTTATTATTTCTTGTTTTATTGATAACCGTTAGTAGTTCATGTTCTCAGTGGCCTAGCGTGTCGTGTATAAGACCTAGATAACTGTGTTTTGTTGACTTAGAAAAGCGAGAAGAGTTGAGATGTGGAATTCTTGGGTTAGGTGATCGGATGTGATTGTTGATTATTCCAAGCTCGCACCAACGATATTCCTGTGTAGCGTTGGGGTGGGTCTGAGGTGCAGTGATATTATGATTGTTGATTATTTCCAGGCTCGCACCAACGATATTCCTGTGTAGCGTTGGGGTGGGTCTGAGGTATCATGATATGTGATTGTCGATTATTTTTCGGGCTCGCGTCGGTGAAGTTTGTGTAGTCACCGGGGTGGGTCCGAGAAGCCGTGATATTGCGATTGTTGATTATTTGGGATGAGTGATGGGATAGTTAGTTACATGACCTCGATTCTTGGCTAAGTATGATTCTTGTGAGATGTAGGCCGGTTGTACTTCTTTTCATACATAGATCGAGATTAATATTTAATTATCTATAATTTGAGACATATGGTATATACATGAGGGTTTCCTTGTTTGGATTATTTCGCTCGACATACTACGTCTCTTGTTGTAGATTTTTAGGTATTAATTCCATCTAGTGTATGCCCTTGTGATTTGGATGATTAGTCTGATCGCTAGCTGCATGACCTCGTTACGTGATCGATTTTGGGTGCTTTATGTTATCATGATTTAGTAGTATTTTCATGTTGATTTGTGGATTTCAGTTGTACGCTCTTCCGTTGTTTCTGTTATCGTATCGTTTTTCGCATTGGATTTCCGTTCGTTCTATTTTCTTTTGTGGGGTCTTGTCGTGCGTCATGCACCTGACGTACACCTATTTTCTCTGGTGTACGTCAGACTTAGAGGAAGAACAAGTTCAGCAGGAGTCAGAAGATTCTCAGCAGGAGTACCTTGTAGACGGAGCAGAAGAAGGAGTCGAAGCCTATTCTTTTTATTTATTAGCTGATGGTTCCAGTTATTTTGTAGTTCTTTCCATTTTGCTTGATCAGTGTATTTTATCTCTCTAGTATTTCATTTGTTCAATTTGTATAAGGACATGTTTGACCCAAATATTATGTCTTGGATGATATTTCTTTGTGATATGTATTTTTTTTATTCTATGTTGTTCATTATATTCTTGCTGATTGTGATCGGGGACCTGTAACTTCGTATTATATTTATTTCTAGACGCTTAACGTATTGGATTGAGAAGAAAAGAAAAGAGAAAAAAATAATAGTGTATGTTTCTTCTTAATCTAATACGTCGCGGGCTTGTTCACGTTCCGATTCCCTGGTATTTTGGGAAGCGGGACGTGACAATAGATATACAATATGATATGAGCAAGAATATAAAGAGATATATCCTAGCAATAAGATATACTATGAGATATATGCAAGGATATACAAACTAACACAAGGGTAAAATAAATATCAACAAGATAAGAGTGATAGTTAAAATAAACAATGCAAACACATAATATGATCACAGAGTTTGGACCTTCCACTCTACATCTCCGCTCTCCACTCCCGGGGAGAAATCAACTATCACAACCGGGTTTTCTATGTTCACCCGAATAATGTTTACACATCACACTAGGTTTTTTAGCTAATCGAAAACTTTACAATCAACACTCTTGCAATCCCACTCTATACCCTCTCAAGTGTTGGTCACAGACGTGTCTCCCTTAAGTATTAGGAATTATAACCTCTCTCTAGGTATGTTACCTACCCCACTCCTCTTAGGACGATCCCCGACTCACACCACACACTTCTCTCGGTATACAAGTATATTACAAAGTGATCCTCACACTAAAGCACAATAACAACAATTGTTTGTTCTCTAATATGGATGAGAACACAATGAAAGCTCACACTCAATTGTTGCAACTCTCACTAACCCAAATATACTATATATAAAAATACAATAAGCTCAATGTGGGTGAGTGTAAACAATGTGTGAAATAAAATCTAACTCAAATAGCAAACTAGCAATAATAAGAATATAAAAATCAATAATAGAATTGCTAGAGAAAAGAGTTAGAAAAACTTCTCTATAAACACAAAGGAGAGGATGAAGAATATTGAGAATGAATCCCTCAATTTACAACGTAAGCTTCCTCCTTTGTAAACAAAAATCCCAAACTTAAAACAAACTAAAAAAACTTTTAATCTCTTTTAAAACTTATTTAAAACTCTCTCATTGTTGTCATGAAAGATGAGAGCAAGGGGGGGTATATATAGCCTCCCAAGATCTCAGCCAAAAACCCAACAGAAAAGACCAAAAAGCCCTCAGAAAATCTCAGCTAGAACTAGCCGTTAGAGACCGAATGACAGTTCGGCGGTCGATCGTGGAAAACGCGCGGTTGATCGTGAGAAGCAAAAAGGTCAGAGTTTGGCTCTGGACAACAGACGGTTGACCGTGGCGGTCGACCGCGAAACTCTCTGGACTACATCCGGTCGACCACCATGGTCGATCGCGAGCCTCTGAAAACTATCCTGAGTCTCTACACTCAAGACGATCGATCGTGGTGGTCGACCGCAAACTGATACATGTGAAAAACATGTTTGAAAACAATTTTCTGATTTTAAAATCCTGTTTAAAAATATCAAACAAATTTAGAAAAATGTAAAACTTTGGAAAATGGTTGTAGACATGATACATACATGGTTTTGCATTTTTAAGTTTTAATGTGAAACAATTGAATACAATTGAAAATATGTTTCGTATTTCATACTTACATGCATATATATGATTTCATCAATATCAATTTTATTTAGTTCAACGAAATCATATTTACTTTTGAAATGTTTGCAAAATATGCAATTTTGTGAAAATAATATGTTCTTGGTTTATGGACTTAATAACAATCATACACATCTTTTATTAAGTCTATATAATTATTTTGTAATGTTTAAAAACATGGTTAAGCTAAAATGTCAAAACTCATATGTTTACGTTTTCATGTTTTGGACTATTTTACAAAATGATGATATTTTTTATTTGGGAGCTCCTTTTTAAAAACCGGTTGTTGTAACATATTTGTATATATATAACTAAATATACATAGAAACCAAAACTTTATATATATATATATATATATATATATACACACACACACACACACACACACACACACACACACACACACACACAAAGAAACCAATAAAATGTGTGTGCATATTATATTGAGCTTAAAGTACCAACACACATAATATAACACCTAAACTAAATATTACGCAAACAATCTTGATCTTCAATAAGCTTGACTTGGTACACTTGCGGATGAAGCTTGAACTTGGATCTTCAATTTGAATTGCATAGGCTTCACTCCACAATTCCACTAACCTCCATTTGATATGATCATGAATGCTCGATTCCATCCATCCTCTAACTCGTTATTTGTCTATAATAAATAGAAGTATACAAACACTAGATAAATAGCATTAGTGATAAATTGTTTGTTAAACATCATCAAAATAAAGAGGCCAACACATCATCAATACTATCAACGGCAGCCTAGTGGTAGGATGATTGTCTAACAACGCTCGAAAGAATTATACCAGATGAACATTGCATGTCAACTTGTGTGACAAGAAGTAGATGAGATGAGCGTTGCATGTCACTTGTGTGATAAGAAGCCGAGGACAGATTAACCCATCTCTTTCAGCGACTCTGATTTAAAACGCATCGAGAAGCCACATGATGACCATTTCATCATCTCAGCCAAGATCAATGGTTTTCAGGTCTAGAGGATTTTGGTCGACATAAGAAGTTCTACTGATATCATGTTCATTGATGCCTTTAATCAGATGGGCATTGATAAGTCCAAACTACAACCTTATCGGGGTCCTCTCATTAGATTCACAGGGCATTCGCTCCTACCAGAAGGGATGATCACTCTCCCCCTGATGGTCGGCAAGTACCCTAGCCAATCCACTATCCAGACCCAGTTTCTAGTGATGAACATCAAGTCAGCCTACAATGTTATTCTAGTAAGAACTGCCCTTAATAGCTTACAGGCGGTCCCATCCATCTACCACCAGATGGTAAAGTTTTTGCCCCCTAAAGAAGTTAGAATTCAGAATATTAAGAGTAACCAACGAGAGGCCAGATCGTACTATCTGCTCTCGATGAAAGGAAAATGAGTACTGTAGACCCTGCCAATTGAGAAGACGAGCCTCTAGATGGAAAAAGTGTTGGAACAGGAGCGAACAATTCTTGTCAAAGAGCTCCAAGAAGTGTCGATCGACCTAGATGGGTTGAAGAAAGTCAACATTTGGTCAAGCCTCGTTGAACCTCAACGAGGAGCTGTGATCATGTTCCTACATGAGAATGCGGGTGTATTTGCTTGGGGCACAAAGACATGCCAGAAATTCCCCCCGAAGTAGAGAGCTATGAGCTCTCTGACACATCAAGTTGATTCGACAAAAGAAGAGGTGTGTCAGCCCTAAGAGACAGAAGGCGTCCGTAGATGAAGTTGACCAACTGCTCAAAGCCGACTTCATCAGAAAAGTGCAGTACCCGGTGTGGCTATCCAATGTGATGCTGGTGAAGAAGTCCCTTGGCAAATGGAAGATGTGTTGGACTTCACAGATCTAAAAAAAACTTTCCCAAAGGATACCTACCCCTTCCCAAGGATCAATCAACTAGTAGATGAGAGTGCAAATCATGAACTACTCAATTTTATGGACACCTTCTCTGGCTACAACCAGATCCTTATGATGGAGCATGATCAAGAGAAGACCTCATTCATTACCAACCAAGACTATTGCTACAAAGTGATGCTTTTGGTCTTAAGAATGCTGGAGCCACGTACCAGAGGTTTGTCAACAAGATTTTCAAGCATTAATAGATCGGCCGTAATGTGGAAGCCTATGTAGATGCATCTTTGTAAAGTCAAAGTAGGCATCGTCTCACGTGTTGGATCTTGAAGAGACCTTCCGTATTATTATGGTATTTTCAGTCACCAAAGTATGTCCCTTTGCCAGCAACGGGCAGGTGTCCATCTACATGCACCACCCAAATCGAATTGATGGTCAGGACTGTTAGACCCTAATGCCACTAGGAAATAACCCTAAAGGGGGGGGGGGGGGTGATAGGGTTTATGCTAATCTAATCCAATTTTATACTAATTAAAACTAATTAATAAATATATCCTAGCAAGTATGATATGCTACAAGATATGTGCAAGGATATACAATATAAACAAGGGTAAATAATATGATCATGCAACAATGGCGATATAACAATATGCAAGAATAAATACGCCAATGTCAAACCCAAACACAAGAAAATAATCACGGAGTTTGGACCTTTCGCCCTATGTCTCCGCTCTCCACTCCCAGGGTGAATCCATTACACAACCCGGTTTGGAAGCCGATACTTCTCTACACACTCGATTTTCTAGCTAACCGAAAACTCTACACACTCGGTTATCAAGTCAACCGACAACTCTCACAAATCCTCACAAAGTACATACACAAGCTACAATCTCAAGTGTTGGTCCTCACATATCGACTCCCTCAAGTGCTCGGAATTATCACCTCTCACTAGGCCACCGACGCCACTCCTCTCGGTATCGACTCCGTCCTCACCACACACTCCTCTCGGTGTATAAGTGTATTTCAAAGTGATCTACACAATTAGGCACAATAACAAAGTGTTTGTTCTCCAATACAAGGTGAGAACTCAATGTAAGCTCACTCTCTAGGTCACAAACCCACAACCCAAATTATACTATAAATATAAATACAATAAGCTCAATGGTTGTGTGTGAACAAAGAGAGAATCAAAACAAACTAAACTCAATGTAAATCTAGCTTATGGAGATGATAATTAACAAAAAATATAAATACAAAGCTAGAAATTGAGTTTAGAAAACTTCTCTATAGATAACAAGAGAGAGAGAGAGAGAAGAGTGAATGCTCAAACACCAAAGGATGATCTTCACTTGCTCTTGTGAAATTATCTTCACAAACTCAAACTCAAAAATGCTTAAAAGCTTTTAAACACACTTAAACAAAACTTAAACCCTTGTTAAACTTGATTAAAACATTTTTTTAGTTGTCCCAAAAAATTAAGGCAAAGGGGGTATATATAGGAACCCAAAATATCAGCAAAAACCCTAACAAAAAGACGAAAAATCCATAAACAAACAAAATAAAAAACTAGCTGTTACTGTGCAATGGCTCTCTGATAAGTCGACTTATGAATCGACTCAGCAGATGAAAAATCACAACTCCGTTGCACTTCGTGAGTCGACTTATGAGTCGACTCATGAGTTGACTAATGAGTCGACTAAAAATGCACAGACCTGAAGTGCACAGCGTAGGGTCAAAAAAGTTATCTGGGATTGATTGATTTTTGTTTTAAGAAATGGGTTCGATCGCTTAGTATGAAACCCTTATAATCACTCACACACTCTCTCTCTATTACAGAGGAAGAGAAGATTAATTTAGCTTCTCTTTTGTTTAAGGTGGGTTCTAGATGGTGAAAGGATACTTCCTCTGATGCTTGAGTCGAGCTTGCCTCCCGTTGACGATCAGAACAAGATCACAAGAACTTCTAAACTTTGTTAGTCGACTGGATTCGAGGCTCGGTCTCCGGACTTACACACAAAAGCTCTGATTTCTGATGATTAAAAGTCTTAATTTGCCAACCCCTTTCTCTGTAGCCCTCGATGGCTATTTATAGGAGTTTGAGCACATAACCAACGTGCTAGAATCATGGATCATGGGCGTAACTGATGTGCTAAACTTGTGGAATCGTGGCGTAACTGACTCATGGAATTTAGCCCACGTGGCTGACTGGGTCTTCGTGACTGTTACAGCCTGATTTAATATGGGTGACAAACTTCACTGCACCTCGTCCTTGATGTCGAGCCTCGCTGCGTGGCGAGCCTCGTCTTTGATGTTGAGCCTCGCTACGTAGCGAACCTCGTCTTTGATGTCGAGCCTCGTTGCGTAGTGAACCTCGTCTTTGATGTCGAGCCTCGCTGCATGTCAAACCTCGTCTTTGATGTCGAGCCTCGCTGCATGGCAAGCCTCGTGAACTTCTTTAATAATAAGCTTTAAATCTGATGACAAGCTTTGACGAACTTCAACTCTTGTGATGAACTCCAAACCTCGTATCAATGACGAGCTTATCTTTGACAACTAGGGTTCAACTCATGTCCAACGACGAGCTTTGAACCCTGTATCCGCTAGTGAATCTCGAACCTCGTATCTAATGATGAGTTTTGACCTTCGATCCGTTTTATTCAATAATAAACCTTACCTTTTAGTGTTGAGGTCCATTGCATGGTGACCCTCATTCTTGAGGTTGATCTTTTCTGAATAACGAACCTCGTTTCTGATTAAAAAGGGGTTCGTTTCCTTAACCACTCTTTTCGTCTTTTGAATTTTTAGTATTTTTTAATATCTACAAAACCCCCTTCAAAGTTTTCAGACTTGAATTGGGTTGTATATAGTCTGAAATACTTTGAATAAGTATCTCGAACCTGAGGACTTTATTTTACGAACCTGATTTTGTCATGAACCTCGTGTTCACGAAAATTACCTTGAGGTTCATTCTGAAGTTTGTTCCTTTACACGAGCCTTGTCAGAATAACCATCTTCTGACAACTGATCCCTCGCGGCTTCGTCATTATCACTGTTATGCGCCTTTCCAAGATCTAGCGAATGGTTGCCAGCTGGTGATTGGAAATTCCCGTGAATTCCCTTGATTCGACCTTTTTCTCGCCCCTATAAATAGGGTATCATAATATGAGAAGCCTCTTCTTCCCTCTTCATCGTTTCGGTTTCTGAACTCCTCCTCTTCTTAAAATTCCGATTTCTCTTTTTTTTCACAAGTTCTTCAAGCGAGAGCAATGGCCCCTAAGACCGTTGTAGACCGAAGCAAGAGTAAGGGCAAGAAGGCTGCTGACTCTTCGCACGAACCTAGCGTTCTATCCAACTTTTCAGGTAATAGATCTTAAACGCATGATTTGCATTCTGAAAGATGTTAACCCTGTCTATTTTAGACTTGGGTTTCTTGAGGAAGATGAATAGTTTCTTCCAGACTCATCATAAAGATAACGTCTTTTTGGCTGGATGAGGCTCGTCATCAATGATTCTCGTCTTTATGACTTGTTTCGCCTTTCGATGAACCTTATTCGCAAGTTACACTTCACATGTCCAACATCGTTGGCTATTCTAACAAGGGTCACCCTCTAGAATTGTTAAAGGAAATTTGTTTATATGATGATCTTCGTCTTTTCATCAACCACGTTCGTTGGATTGGCGAATTTTGTCTTCAGATGAACTTCGTGTTTTCCAACGAACCTCGCTAAACAGATGAACCTCGTTATCCCTGTTGAGGTTCATTATTTGAACAAATTTCGATGTTCGTTGCCAGTATGACCTTCATGTTATTTGGCAGTGACTGCTGTTCGAGACTAATCTTGTTTGTCTTTTTGTGCAGTCATATATCCTTCTACTCCACTTCCTTAATGTGGCGATCTTAGAGCGGATGGTACTCAGACGATTGTCATTCATCTTCATTACTCTATTCTTGAGAGTATTCCGCTGTTCGGAGAACAGGGGCTAGTAGAAGTGGATCTTCTTTCTGACCCTTCAGTTTTCACATTTAGGCATATGATCATTGATGCTCCATTAGAGTCTATCAATCGGGAACCTATTGTGAAGCCTGTTCTCTTATTCGGAGATTTTTTAGAGGATCTTGATTTGTTGGATATCAGGACTTACGAATGGTTTAGAACTGTAAATGGGCGGAATTTGTTCTTGCCTCGGATGGAGCGTGACGTCTCTCTTACTGCTTTGAAGATTGTCTCGGCTCCCAGGAAAATGGATTGGGATTTAACCCCAGTACAGGACGGGGTCATATGTGGCCATTTTTCTCATAGAGGCGTCAAGATAGATAGTGGTGGTCGTTACATCACCGGACTGCACCCTGGGCTTTTTCAAAAAGAACTCCCGATTGGTGAGACCGCTGAAGACGCTAACACCTTTGGTCGTGCGTTCTTTAGGAGAAATGGTCAATTCCCTGCTAAAGACTTTAGAACTCTAGGCTGGTCTCATTGGAGTCCTACACAGTGGTGGCCTCATGTTACTGAATACATTTTGTAGGAGAACCAAGAGGACCTACAAAAGTTTGGTCTTTATGCGCCCATTAGAGCGACACAGTTCGGATTGATTAATAATTCTCATCAGCTATTTGGTATTCTGGAGTTGTATAACCCTACCACCCGTACTTTCTTTACTCCTGATGGAGAGATATGGATTGTTCTTCATGAGATGGAAGAAGTCTCCGGGCTGCCGAATGGGAATTACCCGTATGAGGAGTATATGCCAGGTCAACGAGAATTAGTTGCTCTAGAGAAGGAGTAACCCCAAGTAGTAGAGACTTTCTGGGAGTTAATGTGTCATTACCACATTTTTATGAATGTGGAAGGATGGCTCAATAAGAAGGGTGAGAGACTCTTCAGCATAACATCTGGGCTCGATATCTCTTCAAGAACTTGGAGCATAAAAATAACCCCGTGGTTCCCTTGGGTACTTGTGACGCAAGTCAATTGTTGCGACGAGTACTTACTTATCCTCCCATGCATCGGGTGTCGGAATTAGATGAACAAGGTTACCCTGTTGGTACCACTTTTGAGAGTTATTTCTTTCAAAGTGGAGAACCTATTTCTTCCAAGGCTTTGCTGGCAGGGTATCTCATGTTATGGCTTCATCAAGTCGTTGTTGTCTCTGAAAGTTTCGACTTGCTACCAATGAAAGTGGTGTTCCCTGCCGTATGTTTAGCGCACGAACGTTCTTATGCCCTTCTTCCTGCCATGATCGCCTGTATTCTCTATGGCTTGCAGAGTTTATGTTACCAATTTTGTCGGGGTAACGAGAATCCAAAGGTAGGGTTACCCTACACTTATTTCATGGCATGGGTTGTTCTGCATTGTTCAACCCTTATGGGTACGCCCTCTGCTCATAGAGAAGGTGAAGTCATTCCCTTCATTCAGAGGTTGGAGAATTTAGACTGGGAGTACCATTATTTGGCCTTGGTACGGCGTATTCTTCGCGACCATAAGAGATGAGAATTCAATCGTTGTTTCCCTCATTTCCCTGGAACCAGTTACGGACAGGCCATCGTGGACACATCCAATGGTCGGGGTTATTCTTCTCTATCACTTGGCTGCTTCAGGTGGCTTATGACCATTCGTCCTGGGTATTATATTTATCGCTTTGGCCCAGTATGTGTGTTAGAGCCTTACTTGTCTTGTCGCTTCGCTCGACAATTCGGCTACACTCAGTTGTATGTTGGTAATCCTAATACTTAATTGATATCTGAGGATTGTAGCTTAATCATTGGGACCAGAGCTTGGTATTAGACTATTGCCAGTGGCACGGGTGCTCGTTTCTTGCTTCCACCGAAAAATCCACAGCTTCGGACTACACTTGCTTATTACAAGTGGCATTGCATGGCAAACGTAGTGATTCCCAATTTCAACGTCAATTCTTCGGGGTTGAGTTATATCCGATGTCGATACAGATTCGGGAATGCTTCTAGGTGAAGCCGAATAACGGGGCTCAAAGAGTTCTTGCATGCCGAAGAGAGTGCTGGGGTAGAGGAAACCACTCCTCCTAGCCCTCATGAAACTCAGGAAGAGGTAGATGCAGCTCTAAATGAGAGTGCATCTCGTAGATCTCCTCATGTTGACGAGTACGGGAGCCACATGCATGCTGCTTCCGATATTGGGGACACTTTTAAAGATGGAGCAACTCTTGGTAGATTTAAGGATTTTTTCTCCATGGACGAACCTCGTGAGCCTACCCCACATGGCTCTACTACTGAAGGTTCTCATCAACGATCCCTAGTTCGTGAAGAACCACATCCTGACAAAGGGATCACTGGTATGTCAACTTTGATTTGTGTTAATCTTGACTTGTTTCCCTCTAATACCTCTTATTCAGAACAAACTGCAGAAGAAGAGGCCCCAAGAAAAGTGGGGGAAAAGTCTAAGGAAATTGGACGGATGCGCAGATCTAAACGTGTCACCAAAAGACCAAGGCGCAATATTTCTTCGCCCATGACCCCTGTGATAGAGTCACTCGGTGTTGAGACGGATTCGGAACTTGAGGATGATATTCCTTTAGCTCGACTCCGATCTGGGTTGCGTCCGACGTCGAGTACCCACATCGAAAACGCTCCTGTTGACCCTGGTAAGATAGACATGTAGTCATTTACGTCTCTGGATTTCTAAGATACTAACGACTTTGTTTTGCCATTCTTAGCCGTTTCCACAGATCCTACCACCTGTACTGATGCAGGTATTGAGGCGGGACTGGCTTCTGATGACCCTACCAAAAGTAGGGTACCTCCCAGTTCAGTTGTAGCATTAGGCACAACTGATAATTCGGCTATTACCCCTGAGGAAATTGAGAAGAATGAATCTACCCCAACCACCATAACTGAAGCTGAAGCCACTATGGATACAAGTATCGTGTCTACCAGTTCCATTGCGACGATCGAGACTTGCGTCGTACCAAGTACTGCAGTCGCTGCTGCTCCTACCACTACCGCAATGGTTGCTACAACTGTTGACGCTCCTACCGTATGCCATGCGCCGCCCGTCTTCACAACAGCTAGAGTTTCTTCAGCCACTACTCATGCAACGGTATCCTCTAGTAGCATACATACTTCTCCTCCACCTTTGGCGAGAACTTTCGCTGTATCAAAAATATCGGAGAACTTTCTCAGCATCCTGAGAGAGTCTTCCATTCAAATTTTGGACCATGGAGGAAATTTTGCAGATGTTAAAGAGGTGATGGTGCCTTTCTTGGACTTGGTGAAGAGTTTAACCTCGGACTTTACCGTATTACCATATTGGTTGCACCTGACTAAGGTTGAAAATCTTTTCAATTAATGGGAAAATCATCGGTCTCGATCTCTTTACCCTTTGGCTGAGGAGCAAGCTATGCAAGCTATGCGACAAAGAAATGACTCCTTATTTGAACTTAACCATCAATTGCTTGAGACTAAGCAACGTATTAAAGAATTCGAAGAGATCGGAGAGAATTTATCCCGAGAGGGTAGGAAGGTTGCAAACATTGAACTTCAGAAGTAACATAAGGTCGACCATCTTCAAGCTCAAATCAAGGCTCTTCAGGTCCAATTGGCAGAGGCTGAAACTGACTTGGCGAGCATGACGAATATGAAATAGACATTGGCTTCAAAACAAATGCAGCAACAACCCTTGCTTCAAGCTGAAATTGATCGAATGGAGCAGCTAGAAAAAGTTGTAAACGACATGAGCATATATTCCGATGAGGAGCTGCGTAGACACGCTTTGGCTGATGTTGAGGCAGAAAACCAGGAATCCATGACTAAGCTTGCTGAGGAAATTCGTCGGATTGCTGGATCCATTTAGCTCCATTTTCTTTATCAGACTTTTGTAACACTCTTCTTCATATATTTTTTTTATAAGTAGAATTTCGGATGTCTTGGTTCACTAACTCTACTTTGCATCTCCATGTGTAATCTAATGTTAAAGTTCATGAACTTCGTTGTTTTGCAATTTACGATTTGAAGTACGAACCTTGTTGCTTTGATACAAGGTTGGATTCGAATTCTGATTCGTATTTGTCATAACGAAGTTCTACTCTCGTTTAGTTAATCCTTGGTGTTTGAACCCAATTATCGAAATGACCTTTGTGGAAGACGAGGTTTAAATCTAATTTTAATCGAATTCTCATTACTTGAGTGATTCAAGGAACGACCTCCATTAAATATGAGGTTCGGATCCAATTTCAACACTTGGGTTCGAATAGAGGGATGACCTTTGTTGAAAACGAGGTTCGAATCCACTCTCGATCGAGTTCCAATATCTAAGTTCGGTTTGAAACAGCGGCCTTCATTATTATATTTTTTTTAGAAATGAGAATAAATCTCGTTGAATGACATGGCAACTTTCAATAGTTCCAAGATTGTTAATCCACAAGCATCCGTCGTTTCATCTCGTCAACATTAAGTTTTGATCACTTAATGCGTCGCTTTGAGCCACGTCTTCGTTGGTGTTAATTATGAACGCAATTGATTACGCCGCTTCGTACTCAGCACCTCTTGGAGCTTTGATGCTTAGAGATTCGTGTAATACATCCCAGCCACTTGGTTGGCTACTTCGCCTACAAATAGGCAGTCACTTTTTGAGAGGATTCATCTTCCTCTTCTGTGCTTTGTTTCCAAGATGATTCAGGGAAAACGAACCATTTTAAAACTTCCATCTTTGCTTCTTATTAGACTCCAAACTCCGATGATCATCGCCGGTGAGGTAGGCAAAGTTGATGACTTTGTCACTTCAGGTAACTCTTCTGACCCGATCTCTGATCTCTTAGTCTTCGCAGTAGCTTGCTCATTTAAGGGTTTCTCAGTGTTCCAGAGTCAAGATCAGGGCATGTTTCGATAACTTGTTGGACTTTTGAATATAATCTCGAAGAGATATCTTAAATTCAAATATGCTTGCTGTTTTAGCCTGCCATGTACCCCCAAGCATGCAGTCCCTTTGCTAGACTTCGGTCTATGTGGTAGCTTCACAGGCTTAGTGAAGTGCTTATTTTAGGAGTCAGAAATAATGTTAGTGCCGTCTTCACGTTCTGCGGAGATGGGAGAAGTGCTGATCCTATGCTCAGAGCTTGTGGTGTTTCTATTAGTAGTCAGTTTACCCAAGTAGGTAAACGTGTGCTACAAGTACCAAAGCTAAAAGTTGGGTATAGGGAAGACTTCATGTCCAGAAACGAAAGATAGAACTTCAACAACAAGACAACGTGTTTACTGCGGACGAGATTCGTAATGTAATCCCGAAGGTCATGGATCTTGTAATTGAACTTCGTAGTGTAGCCAAAAGAACGTGTAACTGAACCTCGTATTGTAGCTGAAAGAACTTGTAACTGAACCTCGTATTGTAGTTTGAGTCTTCTAAGTTCAATCTATGTACTTTGAGTTTTTGTATTTTTAATTATACATGAATAAAATTTATATTTTATCCACATATTGTTCTCTTGCATAACTGAAGCATTCTAACTTAGGATTTTTAGCAAACCCTCAGCTGTCAACGGACTTGAGTGGTCTTTACCAACTGCCGTTTGAGTTGGACTAGCCATACTTTTTCCCTCAGTATGATGAGTTGTCAAAGAATTTCTCTTAGACTTTAATGCTAAGATTTCTCTTCTATCCTTAGTCTCTTTTAGACCCCAAATCAAGTGTATAATATAGAGGTTCAAAATGTAACTAAGTATTAAGGACGAAGTTCAACACATGACAGACTCGTCGAGAAAACGAACGTTATTTGGGAAAATGATGACGTTAGGAAGATTACATCGTTCAGTGACTTTAGAAGTATGACAATATTGGAAGAAACGAAGGCACATCACTTGGTAGGCCTAAGTTTGGAAAACAAACGTCATTTGGGAAAATGATGACGTTAGGAGAATTACATCGTTCAGTGACTTTAGAAGTATGACGATGTTGGAAACGAAGGCACATCACTTGGTAGGCCTAAGTTAGAAAAACGAACGTTATTTGGGAAAATGACGATGTTAGGAAGATTATATCGTTCAGTGACTTTAGAAGTATGACGATGTTGGAAGAAACGAAGACACATCACTTGGTAGGACTAAGTTTGGAAAACGAACGTCATTTGGGAAAATAACGACGTTAGGAACAGTAACTTTAGAAGTATGACGATGTTGGAAGAAACGAAGGCACATCACTTGGTAGGCCTAAGTTTGGAAAACGAACGTCATTTGGGAAAATGACGACATTAGGAGAATTACATCGTTCAGTGACTTTAGAAGTATGACGATGTTAGAAGAAACGAAGACACATCACTTGGTAGGCCTAAGATAGAAAAATGAACGTCATTTGGGAAAATGATAACGTTAGGAAGATTACATCGTTCAGTGACTTTAGAAGTATGACGATGTTGGAAGAAACGAAGGCACATC
>BQKN01009405.1:0-10513 GCA_022839385.1 Asparagus kiusianus | reverse complement strand
GGGCCCTAGGCGGCCGCCTGACCCGCTTAGGGTCAGGGCCGGCCCTGCATGAATATTTACCTTGATAGATGGGAGAACCTACAACAATCAAATCTATAATCCTCTAAATTCTCCATGAAAATTGAAGAAATTTTAAAATAATTTAAAGTGCCGTAAAAATTAATTGTAGGGTAAAAATAATATCTCCTTTAAATCAAATACACAATATTTCTAAAGAATAATCATCATGAAAATAAAAAAAGAAACATACATGTTGAACGAGATGAAGTTACTATAAAAATTGTGTAATTTCTTGGTTTATATATAGGCATGAGGTATTGCATGTGATAGGATAATGTAGGCGTTGAAAATTGCCTATAGGTCTCCATGAACAGTTCGAATCTAAGAAAAGATGATGAACGTCACTATCTAAATCACAGGAGCTTGATTGATGTCGACGAACGCTTGAAGTGAATCGACGAACTATGTGAAGCGATGGAGCTTCGGAATAACGAGGATGCGAACTGATCGGGAGCCCCGCGTCGCTTAAAAAAAGTGAAATACCGCTCATATCCCAATTTACTCCATAATGATCCAGTCATTGAAGCTTATAGATCTCCTCGTCGGCTTTCCAACACACTTTGAATCACTCAAATCCGAGTTCGGATGAAGAAGTTAAGAAGGAAATGGACAAGCGCGCAAAACGGACTGTCTTAGCCTAAGCTAAGACACCCCGAAGTGTCTCGGCCCAACCGAGACACCCCAAGGTGTCTCGGCACGGTAGGAGACACCCTAAGGTGTCTCGGCCAAGGCCAAGACACCCTAAGGTGTCTCGGCCCGAGCCGAGACACCCAAGGGTGTCTCCATTTAGGCAGAGACACCCAAGGGTGTCTCGGCCCGAGCCGAGACACCCAAGGGTGTCTCCATCCTCGCTGAGACACCCGAGGGTGTCCTGGGCCCTAAAAATCAGATTTTTTATTGTTATGCTGTTTTAACCGTCTGGATTCCCCGGAGCCTACAAATACAGCCCTAGGGTCTTCATTTTTTCAGAGCTGGATTTTTTAGAAAGTTGGCGAAGCCCTGCCGGATTGAAGATTAAAAGTGCACGAACTTCAGAGAGGAGGAGGAGAGATCAGATCGAGTTCATCGGCATAAAGAAGAGGAGCTCGTCAAATCTGTAGTTCCCCGGGTTCGTTCCTTAATATTATCCCGTTGTGATAATCTTAAGAAGAGCAATTATCTCACCGTTGCCGAGATAAGCGCTACGGTTACTTGATTCCTTCGCGAATCAACGAAGCTCTGCCCGATTTTTCAGTAATCAGATCTGATCGATGGTGGTCCACGAATATCAACATCCCCGTCACAGGCCAAGATCCCATGCAAGCAGCGGGCGATAAACACCCGTTGTGTTTGTTTGAAGAGAGTTGTATTTATTTATTTTTTCATTGTATAAGAAAGTCTTATAAAAAGACTAGTTTTACTTTGAATCTGTAATCGATAAACGTGTAATAGATTTAGCAATGAAAAAATCAACTTTCACCGTAAACAAGCTGGCGACCACAATGGGAGCCAATAGCTTCGCTGCCGAAGCTGTCGTACCGCAACCGACGATCAAGATCCCGGTGTTCGAAGAGGTCGAGTACGAATTTGACCAGCAAAAATTTGAAGAGTACATCTCCTCCTCCTCCTCCAGATCTGCTCCTCCTCATAAGCGTAGGAAGATCTCCTCCTCCCAGAAGATCCGTCGGTCTCCAGATCTGAAGACCCGAGAAGTCGATCTCCTCGTAGTTGATGCTACAGTTGCACCTTGCAACGATCCGCCCGCATCCAATAAGATCAGATCTACAGATCTGAACTCCTTCGCGATCAAGGAGCCGACTGCTGAAGGTGCGCCAACTCTATCAAAGAGAGCACGTCAAAGGAAACGCCAACGTCTCGCGCGCCAATTTACCAAGGCTTTGGATTGTAGGCGTTAAAAATTGCTCATAGGTCCTCAAACACAGTTCAAGACAAGGAGAAGACGATAAACGTTATTATCCAAGTCGATGGAATTTATCCAACATCAGTAAGTGTATGAAATGGATCAATAGTTTGCATAAGTCAATGAAGCGATGAAGCGTACGCAAAACAAGGGAACTGGAAGAATCACAAATCGCCAAAATATTAAAAAAATGAACGAAACACCACTCGGAGGCCCGTGTAGGCGTGGGTCACCAATTGGTGGCTCGCACCCATGCGAGCCACCAAATGGTGGCACACACAGTCCCGAGTCACCAGGACTCTTATTAAGTACAAAACCTCCCCAAACACAGATTTCGATGATTTTTAAGGATTCTTTCGTCCCAGAACCTCCCCAATTGTTTTAAGGTTATCCCTAGACGCGTTTAAGTGGTTATTAACTACAAATAACGTTTAAACACCAATTCTTATTCAAAAGGACGTCTCCAAAGGCTTATAAATAGAAGCCTAGGGTCTTCTTTCAGAAGGATCTAAAATTGAGAAGGCGAGGTGCTGTCAAATTGTCCAGCTAACCACGAATTTTAGAGGAGAATCCTCAGATCTTAGCGAACACTTTCATAAAGAAAGTCCTTCGAAAGGTTTGTGATTCTTTCTCCTTCTTTCCTCCGGATTAAACTTGGTTTTAATCTCGACAAAGGGGTAGAGTACGAATTCAACCAACTGAAGTTCGAGGAGTATCTGTCGTCCTCCTCCTCCAGATCCTCTGCCACTCGCAAGCGCATGAAGATTAAGGCCCGCGTTGCCGTTGCAATCTCACCTTGCAACGCCCCTCCGGCCTCCAACGAAGCCGGATCTACAGATCTGGACTCTTCCTCAATCAAAGAGATAACCGCTGTAGCCGCGCCAACTTTATCGAAGAGAGCACGCCAAAAGCAGCGCTAACGACTTGCGCGCCGATTTTCTAAGGCTTTGGAGCCTATTGATGGGATTGGCTGTGAGACGGATCTGAAATGTAGAAGGCCCCAAGTGCCCCAGGAGCAAATAAATGGCCTCTCCTCCAAACCAACAGCGAATGAGTGGATCCAAGTCAAACGGGCCCGCTCAACCCTCGAGGAGCGCATTTAGAAGCGTCGTACCTTGATTGCGCACGCACGAATTCTCGTGCGAGAAGCGTAGAAGCTGAAGCGAAAAGAAGTGATTAAGAAACCACCAAAACCATGCCAAGTCTGGAAACCAAAGTCCGAAACAGCATCCACAAAAAGTCAAACAGCGTCCGGAGCTGCCGAAATACGCGAACCACCGTCTGGTGGCTCGGTCAAAATCGAGCCACCAAACGGTGGCTCGGCTAAGGCCGAGCCACCAAATGGTGGCTCGGCCCAAGCTGAGCCACCAATTAGTGGTTTGCATTGGTTCGGGCCCGGTTCGGTTCGGTTCATGTCCGGTTTAGTTCGATTCGCACCCGGTTCACCTCTCGCGGTCCCGTTTAAGCCTCCGGCAGCCCATATTTCTGTCCCGATGAATAACACACCTCCGGCAAGGCCCCACGGCAGCATGGACTTGTCCCATTCTAAGATGAGGATGACGGATCGCCCGGGTCCTGTGCACAAGGATCGAGGTAAAGTTCCGATCAAAGAACGCTTGGGTCCGGTGACTGAACCCCGAGTAACCACTCGAGCTGGGGGTCGCACACACCCTCGCAACAAGTTTGAGCCCGCCTATGATGGAAAAACCCCTGCACTTGACCGCCTCGGACGACGAACTGAAGTCCAAGAGCCCGTCAAGAGTTCGCGCTCCCAAAAGCGTAGCTCCAAATACGTGACTCTTAAGAACACCAATAAGGCAACAAATCTTCGGAAGGAAACGTGTTGGTTAGACGATAACATTATACCTAAAAAGTCGTGCCAACACGCGATAGGTTGCTCCGGTCATATGACCGACAAGTTGTACTATCAGGCTGGGGGTACGAATAGAGCTCGAAAGAGAAATACCCGGGAAATGGATTCTCTTTGTCCATGTACCAAACTTATCAAGGTGGTATTATCAGAGTGTAACTGCTCCAAGACCGCCTCGCAGAGGATTTTGATATTTGAAAGACTTTCTACAGAAACGCTAAGACACAAGTCAAAACGTTTTCGTAAAAGAAAGCCGGCCGTTCAAGAACGTGAATTCTCAAAAGTCACAATTAATATGACAGACAAAGGAAAATCCACGCGACGCTTCAGTCCCGAACCTTTTCCACAAATATCTTAACGATTGACTCGGCTACAAACCAGAGCTATCAGGCCTAGAGATTATAGGAGAATTCAGAGAGGGCAGTCCTCAGACGATGAAACATCAGATGCTAACTCTGCAATTGCTTCAGATGCCACTATGTCCAGCACAGGACAGACTCGAGAGTCATTCATGATCACTACTGAACAGATGGCTCAACTTCTTCAAGAAGCTTTGGCAAAGCAGAAAGAGGACTTTAAAATCGAGATGGATATGGCTGTGCAACGGGTTAAAGATTTACATGCCCAACAACTCCAACAGTTGTCAAATCAACACGGTGAATCTAGTCGTCGAACTACCAATCAAATAAATAGTGACTCAGAAGTGGAGGAAAATATCAATGTCGATGTTCCACTTGAGGATAAAAATACTGAAGACATCCTTAACGTTGGGGGTGGTACCAATATCCCTCTCCAAAATCACCAGAAGAAAGATCCAGGCGAAGACCTTAAGATGAAAGACCTCGAGAGTAAAATCAACGCTCTAATGTCTGCTCGAGAGGTGGAAAGGACCGGCATTCCATGTCCCTACCCAAGAAAGTAGGATTCAATAACATACCCGGCGAAGTTCAACCTGATTAACTTCACGCCGTTTGACAGGGAGGGTTCGCCCACACAACATCTGATCTACTTTAAGTCCCACTTGGGTATGATCTCCGGCAATGAAGGCTTGATGGTTCGGTTATTCGTTGGCACCCTTCGCGGGCCCGCCTTCAATTGGTACCGCCATCTTAAACCGGGGAGTATCAATAGCTGGGATGACATGGAGAGCTCATTTCTCAACAACTTCTTCGACGACGACGCCGAGATATCGGTCGGAACACTCTTTGAAGAGAAACAGAAAGACGGAGAGCTCGTTGAGAACTTTGTTAAGCGCTTCCGGAACAAGGCAATGAACTGCCGAGATCCGATCACGGAGGAATTCATCCTCCAAACATGCCACAACAATCTTTTCTTAGAAGTGTTAGAAGTTGTGGGAGTCGCACCGTCCTACACATGGAAAGAGTTGAAGATGCACGGAGAGCAAGCCGAACGCTTCCTCCGAAGGAAGAAGGCCGAGAGGAGCCAACCAACGACTAATCCTCCGAACTCAAATTTCGCCTCCCGTGGTAAAGGGAAGGCCCCTGCAGCTGCGGTTGATGCTAATCAGACGTCACAACAAAAACCCCGAAGACAGCAGAAGGCTTCGGGTTCAAGACTCCAAAAAGAGTATTCCTTCAAGAACGAAGACGTTCCAGCCATCTTCGAATCCCTCCTTGAAAACAACAAGATCAAGCTACCACCTGTGGTAAATCAGGAGGAAGCTGACAACACTGCGGATCCGAAATACTGTACGTACCACAGGAGGATCCTTCATCCTACCAAGGATTGCTTCGCTCTCAAAAATAGAATCCAAACCTTGGTTGAAGCCGGCGTCATAATGCTGGGATAAACCAAATAAGAACCCTTCACTCCGAAGAGTATACGAGTATAAACTGCTCCTCGATACTCCAATAGGTATATGAGTCTAAACTATTTCCTTTCTTCCACGGGAAGTTCCTGGAGGGTATCATGCTTGATATTCTTAAGGATAACCCGATCATATAGCTGATACAATGATAAACCCTGTTTCGCAAGAAAAGCTGGGGGTGGATGATTCATGTAACGGGAAGTTCCCAGAAGAATGCTACATGTAGCTTTCTTGGGGATAACCCTATCATTACAAAAAAAAGGGTGATAAACACTAAACCCTCACTATGATTTCCAAACACTCTTTTGCTAAAATGAGATTCGATCACCTCATTGGATCAATCTTCCCTCACAAAATTCCCATTGGTGTTTGACGACTTACAGTCTTCCACTACAAAATCCCCCACCGATCAGACTAATTGACGGTGGGACCACCAAAATTCCTTTCGGTCGAATCCACTCAAACTTCCATGCGTTTGTGCATTCAACATTCCCATTATTAAATTCCGGACATAAGACTTGGGATTTTAATGTCATAATTCTTGATAAATTGTCAAACCCCTTCGTGTTAAGTTCCTATCACTCGACACCAAGAATCCCCATTGAGTAATTGGTACAAGTCAACACTCCCATTGTGATTTGTACTCCCACTCTCACTGTTCACCTGGTCAAACCTTCTTACAGTTAGGACCACAACCAAAATTCCCTCTCGATTTCTTCAATGAATGAGAGGTCCACAAATCGAGCGATCAAACCTTCTACAGTTATGATCGTCTTAAACCTCCCACTTGGTCAAACCTTCCTACAGTTAGGATCAAAACCAAAATTCCCTTTCGATTCCTCCAATGAATGAGAGGTCCACTTTCAAATCGAATGATCAAATCTTCCTACAGTTAGGGTCGAAACCACAATTCACTCTCGATAAACGAGAAATTCACCTTTAGTTCAGTAATCAAACCTTCTGACAGTAGGATTATCCGAATTTTTCGATTCTCGAAGTGAAGATCCCATTCCTAGTTTCGTCTTTTCGGATTCTAGGGGTGGAGATCCCACCTCGAGTCTCCTTTCCAACTGGAGATAGAATATAAAATTCTTCCTCTTCAGTGTTGGGAGATAGAATATAAAATTCTTCCTCTCCTATTTTGGGTTCGTCTTTGCCCCAAAAGAAGACACCATCCTTCAACTCTAAGCCGATTTAGTCTTTTACCGATTGAAAAATACACCAGAATCCAGTCTGGGGTATTTTATCCCAAAGCCTAAGTAGGGTTAAGTCAACGCCTAACACGCGTTACCGGTTAGTTCTTAACCGTAAAAAGAACAAAAGCCCATATATTCGATATTGTGGTAGGTTGTTATTCATAACGTCAAAATCCATGCTTCACACGCATGGGGAATTTTATCCCGAATCCTGAGCAGGAATAAGTCAGCGCCTAACACGCATTACCGGATAGTCTATTCCCGTAAGAAAGACGAAGTCTACGTATTCAATATCGTATCACTAAAAGAGTTAACTCTTTTAGCATAACATCACATGCGGGACGGACTTAAACAATCCGCGTGCTAGCCCGACTCAAACGGTAGTCGGTAAAGGCTCGTCAAACCCGTTGATGGCTGAGGGTTTGCCAAAAATCCTATATATGCGAAAGTCACTGACGCATCAACTTCATTAGTTAGTCTCGTGACTTAGACATCCAACAAATTCGGGATAAGATCCACACGTGCAGATGAAATAAATCTCAAAAGAGAAGTACCCAGGAAGCGGAGTCCGTGTACCAAAATTATCAGGGTAGTATTACCAGCGTGTAGCTACCCCAAGATCGCTCCACAGAGGGTCTCGGTATTTGAGAGGATCTCCAACGGAAAGGCTAAGTCCAATCCAAAGCGTCTCCGTAAGAAACGATCGGTCGTTTAAGGTGACGAACCCCCAGAGGTTACCATCAATATGGTTGATAAGGAAAAATCGATTCGACCTTCTAGCTCTGATCCGCTTGTATCGCATCGTCTACCCGGTTACGATCAGGAACTATTAGACAAAGGGATTATCAGAGAATGCAGAGAGGGTTATCCTCAGATGATGAAGCATCGGATGCTACCTCGACAATCGCTTCTGATAATACGGTATCCAGTCCGGGACAACCTCGTGAAGTGTTTATGATTAACACCGAGGAAGTAGCCAAAATGGTTCAGGATGCCTTGGCCAAGCAGAAAGAGGCATTCAAGATCAAAATGGAAATGGCTATGCTACGAATGAGGGAAGAGCATGACCAACAAATTCGGGCTCTGTCCAATCAATTCGGTGAATCCAGCCATCGCAACAATGCTAATCAAATAGATAGAGATTCAGATACGGATGAACACCTTAAGGATGATGACCCTCCCATTGACTAGAACGCTAGGGGTGGTCCCACTAAGGACAACAATACTAGGGGTGGTCCTACCAAAGATGACAATGCTGGGGGTGATCCGTTATTCCTCTCAGGAATCGTCCAAGATCTGATACAGACGAGGACGATAAAATAAAAGACCTCGAGAGCAAAATCAATGCGCTGATGTCTGTTCAGGGGATAAAAAGGACCGGTATTCCGTCTCCCTACCCAAGAAAGTGGGATTCGATCCCATATCCGGTAAAGTTTAATTTGATCAACTTCACGCTGTTTGACGGAAATGGTTCCCCTACTCAGCACTTAATATATTTTAAGTCTCATTTGGGAATAATTTCTGGCAATGAGCCCTTGATGGTACGGTTATTCGTTGGCATCCTTCGCGGGCCTGTCTTCGATTGGTACCGCCGTCTTAAGCCCGGAAGCATCAACAGCTGGGAGGACCTGGAGAGCATGTTCCTCGCTCATTTCTTCGATGATGACGCCGAAGTGTCGATCAGGACACTCTTCGATGAGAAACAAAAAGACGGAGAGTCGGTGGATACCTTTATCAAATGCTTCCGCAATTAGGCAATGAACTGCAAGGATCCCGTCACGGAGGAATTCGTCTTGCAAACCTGTCATAACAACTTGTCCATTAATATCTCGGACGTTATGGGAGTAGAGCCGCTCAATACCTGGAAAGAGTTGAAGGTGCACGGAGAGCAGGCCGAATGCTTTCTTAGAAGGAGGAAGGTCGAAAGAAGCCAACCGATAGCTAACCCTCTGAATTCGAGTCTCATTTCCCATGATGAAGGGAAGGCACCTACAACAATTGTTGATGTTAATCAGACGTCGCAACAGCAACCCCGAAGACAGCAGAAGACTTCGGATTCAAGGCTCCAAAAAGAGTACTCATTCAAGGACGAAGACATTCCAGCCATCTTCGAGACCCTTCTTGAAAATAACAAGATCAAGCTGCCACCCATCACAAATCAGGAGGAAGCTGACAATACTACGGATCCGAAGTATTGCACGTACCACAGAAGGATCCTTCATCCTACCAAGACTTGCTTTACTTTAAAGAATAGCATCCAAACCTTGGTTGAAGCCAGCGTCATAACGCTAGGATAAGCCAAATGAGAATTGCCACACTCTGACAAGTATAAGAGTATAAACTGCTCCTTCCAAGACTCCGATAAGTATAAGAGTATAAACTGCTCCTTCCGATACTCCAATAAGTATATGAGTCTAAACTGTTTCCTACCGTTAACGGAAAGTTCCTGGAGAATTTTTATATGTAATATTCTTAAGGATAACCCGATCATGTAACCGAATGCAATGATAAACCTAGTTTCGCGAAGAAGCTGGGGGTGGATGATTCATGTAACGTGAAGTTCCCGGAAGAATACTATATGTAATTTTCTTAGGGATAACCCGATCATTATAAACAAAATGATAAACACTAAACCCCTAATATGATTTCTGAACACTTTTTTGCTGAGACGAGATTCGATCGCTTCGTTGGATCAATCTTCCCTCACAAAACTCCTATTGGTGTTTGGCGACAGATCAACCTTTCCTCACAAAATCCCCCACTGATCAAATTAATTAACGGTGGGTCCACTAAAATTTCTATCCGCTAATTCATGGCAATTTTCAAAGCTTGACGTGTTAAGTCCTAATCACTTAACATCTAAATCCTCCATTGAGTGGCTAGTAAAAACCAGTATTTCTACTGCTACTTGTATTCCACTCCCTTTGCTTTCAGGTCAAACCTATATAAGTTAGGGTCAAAGCCAGATTCCTCTCTCGATTCCTTCCATGAACGAGAGGTCCACTTTCAAATTGAGCAATCAAACCTATACAAGTTAGGATTGTCTCTAACTTCACTTAGTCAAACCTGCAGATAGTTAGGACTAAGATTGAGTT
Source organism: Asparagus kiusianus (assembly GCA_022839385.1). Classification (NCBI taxonomy): domain Eukaryota; kingdom Viridiplantae; phylum Streptophyta; class Magnoliopsida; order Asparagales; family Asparagaceae; genus Asparagus; species Asparagus kiusianus. The sequence goes on along the minus strand of BQKN01009405.1, from coordinate 564 downwards.
ATCCCTTTCGATAAACGAAAGACTTCCATCTTTTCTATTTTTAGCCAAACCTATAAAAGTTAGGGTCGAAATCGAAATTTCACCTCAATAAATGAGGAACTCTTTTCTTGGATCAAGCAACCAATCCTATAAAAGTTAGGGTTACTTGAATCTTTCCGATTCTCAGAGTGGAGATCCCACTCCTAGTTTTATCTTTCCGGATTCTGGGGGTGGAGATCCCACTTCGTGTTTTCTTTCCAACTGAAGATAGAATATAAAATTCTTCCTCTTCAGTGCCGGGAGATAGAATATAAAATTCTTCCTCTTCCATTTTGGGTTCGTCTTTACCCTGAGAAAAGACACAATTCTCAACTTCAAATCCGTACATTCCATGCACGGGGAACTTTATCTCGACTTCTAAATAGAGATAAGCATACGTCTAACACACGTTGCCGGTTTAGTCTTTCACCGATTGAAGAAGACATCAGAATTCCAGCCTGGGGACTTTTATCCTGAAGCCTAAGTAAGGATACGTTAGTGTAGGCTGTCTAAAATTTACAATAGGATAGCTGGTTCCCCATCAAA
>BQKN01009401.1:0-11065 GCA_022839385.1 Asparagus kiusianus | reverse complement strand
GTGATATCTTCCAAGTTTTAAGCCTTAAGAAATTTGTTAATATCATTGATTTCCTTGCAATGTCATTGATATTTACACTTGTTTATAATCTCCATACTCAGGACCGACATTGTCTGCTCGAGCAAACTACAGTAGAGGAATGGAGATAGAGAATGTATTGAAGCAGGCAAATGGTATCAGGAACATAGAGATTTATAGCGACAATAAGAGAGATGAACTTGTTTTTATATATGTTCTCATAGTGGTTTCTTTGTAATCAGTAGGTTTGGATTGTTTGGAAGTATACATTTATCTATTATTCTAAATCTTTTTCCAGTTGTTTCTCCTGCAACCCTTTTTTGTTCTATGAATGGCCTTTTATATCAGCGATCTTTGTAATCAGTAGGTTTGGATTGTTTTGGCATTTATGGCTATCTTTTACTTCATTAGATAGATTGAGTTCTTTCTTTCAAGCATTGAGGTTGAAGCATCTGTGTTTATGCTTTTCATAGTTACTTTGGCAATTCCTGTAATTAATTTATTGGAGCTGATTACTGCAAAGAGATTTTACTTACTGTAATTATTCTTTTAGAAGGCCGTAGTAGTCACAAGTTTATGGAGATCGTAAAGGGAAAGATGATGCCGACAAAGACTATGAATGGCGTAAGAGTTATAGAGTGTGCAGGTTCAATGCCTGGACGTGGCATCTTTTGCCAAAATAACTTCGAGACTGGAGAGGAGCGAACTGAGATGGAGATGTCATTGGAGAATGACATAAAGAATGGTGAAGGTCCATCTTTCGCTGTTCTAGCAAATCAACAACTGTTTGTTACTATTAAAAATGTTGATAGTCCTGGATATTGTTGGATAAGGTGGTCAGAAAAAGAAATGTAGAAGCTCTGGTTTGTTTTCTATAGGCTTTACCTACTGTCTTCAAATTTGAAACTTTTTCATCATCTTAGTTGCTGACTAATTTACTTGCAATTGATGACATCAAATTCTTGTTAACAGGAATCAGTGGACATTGTTGGTAAAACAAAACTTTTGCTTTTGCTAATTTGCTCTTGTCACGCCCTAGGCCCGCGTGCCGTTGGCGTGATGTACGTCCTAAGACCACGTAGGGCAACACGTGGTTTGGAAATTTCATAGTGTGTATTGCAAACTTCATAAATTTTTGGGGGTTGTTTGTGTTATTTGTAGGTTTTTAGTATGTTTATAAGTTTGAAATTTTCAAGGTGTTTTTTTATAAATTTTGAATTTTTAGGAGTGTTTTTGTAATTTTTAAAACTTAAAAGATATTTTCTCCAAAGTCAAAAAACTTTTAGTTTCTTGTTAGCATATGTTTTTCAGATTTCTCACTGAATTGAGATAAATAAAATTTGTAATTTTCAAGATGTTTTAATAAAATTTTAAATTTGTAGGGGTATTTTTGTAATTTAAAAAACTTGGAGAATATTTTTTACAAAGTCCAAAAAAAATTTTGTGCTGACTAGCATATGTTTTTTAGATTTCTCTACGAACTGAAATAAGTAAATGATTTGAATTATATGAAACGTATCTATTTTATCCAATAACATGTTAAGTCTCGTTATGAATAGAATAAATCATTTGGTTATCAATTCAAAATTTAAATCTCTTTAACCTCTTATTGGAGAGTACTTAAGCCTCCAAAACTCATCGGAGCTCGAAGATGTTATTAATGACTGTCTAGAGAATAACTTCACTACAAACAAATACACGAAGGCCAATGTAATACTTCCACAAAGGTAACGATGATGAACGAAGTTATTTATTCCACAAAGATAATGCTGCATCTATCTTTTTTGTTGGGGTTCTGGTACGCTCTCCAATGCCGAAGTTAGAACCACTCTAACGATAGAAAGAAATGTTGGCGCATGTGGTTAAATCTAGAATAATACAGATATATAACAGCAAAAACTGAACAGAAAACTGAAGTGCAGTAATTTAAAATTTTTCAACTCAGCTGATGTGCATTTGTAAAACGATATGCTTAAAGCATTATTTGGCTTACTCCGGTGCAAGGATCTCAAGGCCAAATTGCTTCCATAAACAGCAGTCCAGTACTCTGGTGTGCACCTACCTAGTATTGTCAATATCTCTTCGATCTATAAGGCAAAGATCTCATCGATCTATCAGGCAAATATCTCCTCGATCTATAAGGCAAAGATCTCCTCGATCTATAAGACCTTCTCAGTCTAGGCACTGTTCCTACGAGCACTAGCTATTCTAGAACATTTATATCTGTATATATTGATTGTTGTTTTTTGAATGAATTTTCCTTAAGGATTTGGGGTCTATTTATAACGTTTGAAAAAAATACTATGCACTAATAAAATAATATATTTTACTATGCATGTGGGTCCTAAGTACAAATTTTTCTTCGGTGGGGCCCACCACTTTTGAAAAAACAAACATCACATGGGTTGCTGCAGCAGCCCATGTTTTCATTGAAAAAATTATTTAACAATCCCCCATAATTTTTTTAAACTAGTGTCGTGTAACGGTGTCGTCGTTTCAATCGTTGTGCATAAGGTAGATGTCGCAAGGACTTGAATCCCCCTTAGACCAACTGAATAAAAGATAGATGCATGGTATCGCGGAGACTTGAACCAGTATATGTCTAAAAATCTAACGATCACACAAGATCAAACTTATCTGTGGTAGTTTTTACTTTGAACCACACTTGCATTTGTCTTTGCTTTGCCTTTGTCTTTGCACATTTATGGCACTGTGCATGTCCTGGTTTCTGCTAGGACTCTAAGTATCTTTCCACAATACACCATAGGAGACGGCCAAATCTCCACCCATGTATAGGTGAGTTCTTTAGACATATTTCCTATCAAACATCCCGTATCCGAAATGCTTTGAATTCATTAAGGCTTAATAACCATCATCTCTCATTATAGGATTCTTGATGAAAAGATCAAAGTTTTACTCGGGTAGTTCAGCCAGATAATGATAGTATTAGAGATTGATCAAAGATCAATTAAGTACCTCGTTCCTTGTGGAGCGCGTTACGTAACCCCCAAACCTTGCCTTAGACACCGACTATTCCAAGAAAACTTGAACCATTTCACTTGTAAATCTTACTTGACTTTTGAACCATTTATCTTGTCATTAGTAGCATAAGCTTTGAACTAATAACTTGATATAAATGGTAAGTATTTGTAAGACTACCAACTTTTACAAATCTTACTTGACTTTTGAAACAATTATCTTATTATTAGTAGCATAAGCTTTGAACTAATAATTTAATAAACATGGTAAGTATTTGTAAGACTTACAAAACTTTGAGACCCATTCCAGCAGACGTCCTTTCGACTATGTCCTTTTTCAGACCCTTAATCAAAGGATCAGCCACATTCTCTGAAGATTGGACATCAATCACAGAGATGACTCCTTGACAAATGAGCTCTCTCAAATAGCCATGCTTCAGACGAATGGTCCGCTTCTTTCCATTGAACAACGAGTTCGCTGCCACAGCACTCGTCGCTTGATTATCACAATTTATAGTAATTGCGCCTTGCAATTCCGTCAATGGAAGGTCTCAGAGAATACAACTGAGCCACTCAGCTTCATCTCCTACAACACAGAATGCGAAGAACTCAGATTCCATCGATGACTGTGCAATCATAGTCTGCTTCTTAGATTTCCACGAGACGGCAGCTCCACCCATAGTGAAGACAAATCCTCTAGTAGATCTGCACTCATCTGGTTCTGAGCACCAGCTCGCATCTGAATAGCCTTCGATTACACCTGAATATCCAGTGTAGAATAAGTCCAGACATGTAGTTCCTTTCAAGTATCTTATCAATCTCTGGACAGTATCCCAATGAAGCTTTCCAGGATTACTTGTGAACCTACTAAGCATTCCTACAGCGAATGCTATATCTGGTCTTGTGCAGCTCATCGCGTACATGAGACTCCCAATGATCTTTGAATACCTCAGCTGCTCTACTGGTCTTCCGGTGTTTGGTCGAAGCTTCTTGTTGTAATCATACGGCACTGATAGTTCTGGCAGGTTGTAGTAGCCATACTTCCTTAGCATGCTCTCGACATAATAAGATTGGGACAGTCCAATACCTTCTTCAGAGTATATGATTTTAATTCCGAGAATCACGTCCGCAGTTCCAAGGTCCTTCATTGAACTGTGCTGAAAGAAATTTCTTGATAGATATTTCTATCTCCAAATCACTCCCAATGATGAGCATATCATCCACATAGAGGCAGATGACCACCACCTTTTCTTCAGCGACCTTTATATATAGGCACTTATCAGATTCATTGACTTGATATCCATTATTGCGAACAATCCCATCGAACTTCTCATGTCAGAGTTTTGGTGTCTGCTTAAGTATATATAAAGACTTAACAAGTTTACAAACCTTACCAGCTGGAGCATCAAGTCCTTCTGGTTTCTCCATGTAGATCTCTTCTGTGATATCTCCATTGAGAAAGGCAGTCTTCACACCCATCTGATATATGACGAACCTTTTAATCGCCGCCTATGCGATAAGCACTCTGATGGTAGTGATCCTGCAAACCGGTGCATAGATATCAAAGAAATATATACCTTCTTTCTGAGAGAATCCTTTCACCACCAATCTTGCTTTGTACTTTTCAATAGTACCATCAGGACGAAGCTTCTTCTTGAAGATCCACTTGCAACTGATAGGCCTTGCACCTTCAGGTACATCCACCAACTCCCAAGTATGATTTTGGATCAATGAATCCATCTCATCCTCTATAGCTTCTTTTCACAGAAGTGTGTCTGTTGATTGCATTGCTTCTTGAAAAGTCTGTGGGTCTCATTCCACATTATAGGTGATGAAGTCATCTCCAAAATCTTTCTGTCTCCTGATACGCTTGGAAGATGGTTCGATAACTCCTTCATCATTGATATTTTTAGTTTCTTGCGAAACTAGCTCCTCCGGTGCATCTGACGTACTAGCATTCTCTGCTATATCTTTGAGCAATAAGCCTTTATCTTTGATAAACTTATCCTCAAAGAATTCTGCATCTCGAGCTTCAATGATGGAGTTGGTTCCAAGATCCAGGAACCTGCAAGTATTTCTATCTTTAGCGAAGCCAAGAAACACACATTTGTTAGCCTTTGGTCTGAGCTTAGGCCTTCTGATATATGGAATTCGAACATATGCAAGACACCCCCACACTTTGAGATTATCCAAAGGGTCTGGATATCCCAACCATAACTGATGAGGAGTACTATCAATTTTGAAGTAGGGTACTCTGTTTAGAATCCAGTTTGCCATTAGCAAAGCCTCTCCCCAATAGCAGGTAGGAAGACCAGATGTGATTAGCATCGAATTCACCATCTCGGTCAATGTACGATTCTTTCTTTCTGCAATCCCATTAGATTGCGGAGAATACGGAGCAGTAGTTTTAGCAATGATTCCATGCTCAATTAAGTATGCTTCCGACTTCTTAGATCGGTACTCTCCTCCTCTGTCGCTCCTGAGTTTTTTCACCTGCAGTCCAAGCTGCTTCTCCACTCGAGTCCGAAACTCGACAAATTTGCTGAAGGCTTCATCTTTAGATTTTAACAGGTAAACATGGCAGAAGCGAGAATGATCGTCAATGAATGTGATGAAGTACTTCTTGTCGTCACGAGTGATGAAGCTCCTAAAGTCACAAGTATCTGAATGAATCAGATCCAACAGGTTGGTGCTCCTCGTGACACTTAAAAATGTCTTCCTCGTCAATTTTGCTTGCGCGCAAACTTCACACTTCTCAGGTTTGTTACCCCCACATTTTGGAAGTAATCCTAACTTCTACATGTCCTAGCCTATTATGTCATAATGCAGTGGAGTAAGCAGAATAGGATATTTTATTTATAACCAAGTTGGGTGCAATAGTACTGATTTTATACATGCCATCAGTACGATATGTATTACCAAAATACATTTTCTTAATGGATAATACAGCCTTACCTCCTTGGAAATCCATCCTCATACCTGCATCACATAGCAGGCTTCCAGAGACTAAGTTTTTGGCAATTAAGGGAACATGTTTCACATTCTTCAATGTGAGAGTCTTCCCTGAAGAGAGAGTCAGTACCACAGTCCCAGTTCCAAGAACAGTAACCACAGAACAATCAGCCATTGATACGTTCTCTTTAGCAGTAACATAAGAAGAGAATAGATCTCTGTTGGAGCAGACATGACAAGTAGCACCTGTATCTAACCACAAACCAGAGATGTTGTTAGGAGTTGTTACCTGAAAGAGCATAGCCACACAATCATCAACTTGATTGATATTATGTGTAGTTTTTTTTCTTTGATGCTTTGCAGTCCTTGACAAAATGTCCTTGTTTCCCACAATTGAAGCATTTGCCGCTCTTCTTGAACACCTTCTTTTGAACGTTCAGGTTCTTTGGATTCTGGTTCTTCCTTTTGTTAAAGAACTTCTTCTTGTTGTTGAAAGATGAATTATTACCCTTTTCAGAGTTAGTAGCCACCATGTTAGCAGACGCCTTCTGCTTAGCAAGGAGCTCAGTCTTCGTGCGAGTCCGAGTCTCGTCCTTAATCCGAATGAACCTCTTCAAATCAGACAGAGTCACCTGTCTTTTCCTTCTTCGAATATCAGTGAAGAATGACATCCAAGATGGAGGAAGCTTGTTGACAATTGCACCAGCGATGAAGGTTTGACAAAGACTGATCTTTTCATCCTTCAGCTTTATAACAAACTTTTCAAGCTCTTTAACTTGAGGCAAAACCTCAGTGTCATCTTCAAACTTCAAGTCCAGAAACTTGTCAATGAGGTGAGATTTGGACAGCTTCTCCTCATCCTTGTACTGGTCCTCCAGAGCATTCCAGATTTCCTTTGCAGAAGTCTTGTTGGTGTAAGCAGCTGCCAAATGATCGGCCAGACAGTTAAGAAGATAACTCCTACAGAAGTGATCATCTCTAGCCCAAGAGACTTCAGATTCAGAATCTTCTTCAGAGTCAGGTTTCTCCTCAGAAACCACATAGTATATTTTCAGGAGTTGCATCCCGAAGATTACTTTCCGACGCCATGCATTAAAGTTGGAATCGTCGAAGTTCTCTAACTTAAGACAGTCCACTCCAAGAGTCCTCGCATGATCCATGGTAGATCAAAATAATACTTTAAGATTGTTGGCGTCTGTGGTTAAATCTGGAATAATACAGATATATAACAACAAAAACTGAACAGAAAACTGAAGTGCAGTAATTTAAAATTTTTCAACTCAGCTGTTGTGCGTTTGTAAAACGCTAAGCTTAAAACATTATTTTTCCTACTCCGGTGCAAGGATCCCAAGGCCAAATTGCTTACAGGAACAGTAGTCTAGTACTCTGGTGTGCACCGACCCAGTACTATCAAGATCTCCTCGATCTATAAGACAAAGATCTCATTGATCTATAAGGCAAAGATCTCCTCAATCTATAAGACAAAGATCTCCTCGATCTATCAGGCAAAGATCTCCTTGATCTATAAGGTAAAGATCTCATCGATCTATCAGGCAAAGATCTCCTCGATCTATAAGACCTCTCGGTCTAGGCACTGTTCCTACGAGCACTAGCTATTCTAGAATATTTATATCTGTATATATTGATTGTTGTTTTTTGAATGAATTTTCCTTAAGGATTTGGGGTCTATTTATAGCGTTTGGGAAAATACTATGCACTAATAAAATAATATATTTTACTATGCATGTGGGCCCCACGTACAAATTTTTCTTCGGTGGGGCCCACCACTTTTGAAAAAACAAACATCACATGGGCTGCTGCAGCCGCCCATGTTTTCATTGAAAAAATTATTTAACAAGAAATAATTTAATGCGGCATAAATTCCAAAAAGGGCTAGATTAAGAAAGTTAATTAGCATTGTTTAGTCCTTTATAGTAAAAGTTAACGGCTATGGTTGATGGAGAAAGAGAGAGGGGTGCACACAAGCCAACTTGGAATGACCGGAGTAGGGCAGCTTATACTTGGACCGTGGTCCTTTATTTCAAAAAACAGCTGAGGCGCAAATTAATGTTAGACACATTATGCAGGAAATTATTCTTCTCTGGCTAACGATTTTATGACAAAGGGAACCCATTCATGGTAGAGTGGCTGGATCTTTACCGGGCTCGCTGTGCTTGATGTTTCTCCTGACCTCTCTCGAAAAGATGCGGAGATGTTGATGATGTACCCTTGCTGCTTACGTGTTCACCATGTGGGTAGGGGCTGATGATGATGTGGCATTTATAAATATTGTTGTGGTATAACAACTATAATACTTAAAACTATCTTCATGCTGCGTTGCTATTATTTGTCGAGCTCTTAACTATTATCCATTACTAAACATGTTCACTTCTCGAGAACTACAATCGACCAGAATAAGTTTATCAGGAACTTTCGTATGTTCAGCCTCAGCAGAACTTCATGACGTATTCCCAACATCATTACTACAATATTGCAGCTTTTAATTATAAAAGCTATCAGCTTTTTCTTTCGGGGTTTAGTGAGAGTTTCAAATTTTTCGGGCGGGGTTAATTGTCAAAGGCCCAAACATATTTGGGGAGTTTAATGAAATTTACCCTTCTTTTAAAGAGATATTTTCTGACTTTGTTGTCATCATCAAAAACATTCTAAAGAACACTTTTTTTTCCTTTTCTTTTTTAAGAGCAAGGGGGAAATATTTTTTCCCCTTTTTGAGGAAATAAACCTTAAATTGATAAAAGCAGTGAAAATACTTGTTATAAGCAGCAGTAAACATTATTCTCATTTGATCTGTTAAAGCCAAATCAAGCAGAGGCAATGCACTGCCTCAAATTCCCTTTCATGGAAAGACTTTCTTTTTGCAAAAATACATTGCCATTTGCATGAAAATTAATACAACTTTCAGTCCATTGACAAAATACAGAAAAATAAGATAAATGAAATAATATAATATGATATGCATGTAATTCATTTTTCTATAACCGAGAGTTGTAACTTTAAAACTGTAAGTATAAAAATTACTAAAACATATATATGTACACAAACTATTTGAGACATCAAAATCATGAGAGCTCGTCAAAAGGCTGCTCTCCTATGGCAACCTTAATGAAGACATCCTCCAATGTTGTATCAGCCAGACCCCAGGCTTGTATGTTGAACTTGCTCTTTGCTCTCTCCACTGCTCTAAAAACATCGGCAATTCTAATCTCTTGCTTTGGCAGTTCGAACTTCTGAGTTCCTGACATGTGATATATCTTTTTTGCATTCGGAGAGAGTCCTCTAGTTAAGATTTCTACCTCTTCCTCTTCATTTGAGGATGTTGTCATTGTGAATATGTAGCTTCCTCCATACCTGGCCTTCAGCTGTCATCATGCACCAGTTATAAGGCTAAATGAAACAAGTGTCAATATTTAATGTCTTTTTAGCTATGTTTTATCTGATGATGATAAGTTTCATGATAAAATTTTGTTGCAGATTCAAATTACAGTATGCTAAGAATTTGGTTCTCAGAATTCAAAATTTGGGTTTACCTCTTTTGGATTTCCTATACACTGAACATTTCCACCAACAAGGATGCCCAAACGATCACATAGAACTTCTGCCTCTTCCATTGAATGTGCTGAAAGAATACACATAAGAAAAATAATATGCAAAGTCTTCAAAGAACAAAAGAACAATGCTAGGAAAGAAAGGCGTTAGGAAAAACCTAATAATGCCACGTCATGCACAGAGTAAACACCTTGAAATCACTTGATGTTTTTCTGTTTCTAGGTTGTTTTTGGGTATTAGATCACGTCAAATGATGCAAATCTTCAATTTTGAAGTTTGATTTTAGATTTGGACTAATAGCACCCACATCTACTAATAATATTTTCTCTACGTTTCATCTATTAGGTAAAACAAGCATAAAATGAGAGTAGATCATACTAGTTAGGATTATTGCGCGGTCAGTTTTTGCTTTCTTCACAACATCCCATAAGTTTTTTCTTGATGCTGGGTCTAATCCAGTACTTGGTTCGTCCATGTATACGACCTGACAAATAGCTCCATTATCATGAATTTAGAATACCTTTCATTGAAAAGCATATCTAAAAGCAAATTTCAATAATTTATAAGAGAATATAAATACTTTAGGATCACCGATAAGTGAGATGGCAACACTGAGTCTCCTCTTCATGCCACCACTGTATTGACCAGCTTGTTTGTCACCAACCCCACCATAATATAGATTTACGCTCTTCAAAGATTCATCAACTGCCTGGAAATAACAACGCGAGATTTTGTCATAATGATAAACTATCCGGGAAAGTCATTTCCTCAGTTACTATCACCAAGAAACACTTGTAGTAGATATTTACTCAATAATATAATCTGAGCCTTTGAGCTATGCATGAGCTGCAACAATAAAAAATAATGCAGTTCATTCGTAAAGTGCAATCTGCTCATCGACAATTTAGAGAATGAAATGTACTGCTGTCTAAAGGGTATATTTAACTAATGGTTCTAGTTTGATTGATATTTTACTTGCAGTAAACACTAGCATTGTCATCAAGAAAATTTCATGTTTGTGCTTCTACAAGAAAGATGCACAAGTGTGTTAGTATGGATAAGAATAAAACTTTCCTTCATAATATATTAGTTTAGATTAAACAGAAAAAGTTTGTAGTAGATATGCATTACCTGCATCAATGCAACACCTTTCAGATTCTTCAACCGACCATAAAACATTAGATGCTCTCTGCCTGTTAATCTTTCCCACAGCAAACTGTTGAGGATACAACAACGATTGAAGGGAGTAAAAGTAATGGCCAGTAAAAGACAGTAACTGGAAGCTACATTGTTTGGTATTAAGTTAATTGCTTCAAGTATTCTTTTATTATCGGTCACCGAAAATTTAGTACATAAGTTTAAGAGGTCTTACTCATGTTGTGGGCATACGCCCATGTTTGAGTATATTTCAACCATGTTGGACTGGATGTCTAGCCCCTGAACTAGTGCAGTGCCAGAGCTTGGGGATATGAGCCCAATCATCTATGCAAGTAAACACAGAGAATTTCAGTAAGAGGGTTTTATAAATAGGCATCAATTCTAATTTTTGT
>BQKN01009344.1:0-11682 GCA_022839385.1 Asparagus kiusianus | reverse complement strand
TAGTTTATATATCCTTACATATATATTTTCATCATATAGGATATATCTCATTGTGTATATTGCATATTCTTGCTCATAATTAGTAGTATATCTATCTTGCAAGAATATACTTGTTAAGTAATTTTAATTGGCATTTAAATCGGATTAGATTAGCATAAGACCCTAATCACCCCCCCTCTAGGGTCTAACAGATAGATGTGGAGAAGTTTAATGGCACAAATAATTTTGGTCTTTAGAGATGTAAAGTCTTGGATGCGCTCAATGCATAAAATTTAAAAGATACTTTGGAGTTAGATGGGAAACCGGACGACATTAAGGAGAATGTTTGGAAAAAGATGAATAGAACGGTGTATGGTGTGATTAGATGTTGTTTGACTCAAGATTTAAAATATGATGTAATCAATGAGACTTCGACTAAGAAGATTTGGGAGATCCTAGAGGACAAGTATTTAACCAAAAGAGAACCGCTTGTATTTGAAGAGGAGGCTTTATCGATTCCAATTGAAGAAGGGGACCTCTATTGGTGATCACATGAACCACTACACGAAGCTTCTTGCGAATTTGGTGAATGTAGATGTGATGATTGAAGATGAGGACAAGGCGTTATTGTTGTTGAGTTCCTTACCTGATGAGAAATATAAGACCTTCGTTCTTACTCTTATTAATGGGAATGCATCTCTTTCTTATAGTGAGGTCACCGCTGTACTTGTGAATTATCAGTTTCGAAAGAAGGATAATGAGACTTTAGTTGAGCCGGGTAGTGGGGGCATCGGTCGCAAGAGCAAAGAGTCCAGTGTGTCTTTTGTAAATAGGATGGACATTGGAAAGCCGAATGCCCAAAGTTGGTTGATCGAGCCAGGAAGAATAAGGGGAAAGCTATTCAAGCTTTAGAGGTGAATATTATCAAAACTAGTGGCAATAATTCAAATTTGGATTCTTCGGGCTACTCGTTATCTGTACTACCGCCAGTTTGTGTTACCGACTCTACAGAGTGGATGTTGGATTCGGGTGCTTCTTACCATATTTGTCCTAGGAGGGATTGGTTCTCTAGCTTTCAGGAGTTGGAAAGAGAGGAGGTCGTGCTCATGGGTAATGATCATGAATATCCTATTGGTGGTATCGGTACCGTTCGGATTAGGATGAGCGACGGAGTAATTCGGGAGTTGGTTGGAGTAAGATTCGTTCCTCGGTTGAAGAAGAACATCATTACACTTGGAGTTTTGGAGGCAGTAGGCTATAGGGTGACCTTGGTTGATTCACGTTTGGAGGTCACATTGGGGTCCATGATTGTGATGAAGAGCGTCAGTAGGAATAATTTGTATTATTTGATTGGGAGCATGGTGTTTGATAGAGAGCTGACGACTTCTTTGGATTTGGCTAGACTGTGGCATTTGTTAAGGCTGGGTTATTTGATTGGTTATGTCGTGTATGGTTTGTTGAGGAGTGCTTTGACCTACAGATTGAAGTCCTTTGAGCATATTGGTATGAGCAAGAAGACCGAGATGGAGTTTGGTACTTTTATCCATTGATCGATGGGTCTTTTAGATGGAGTTCAGTCAGGCATTTGGGGGCCTTCTAAGGAGGCATCATTGGAAGATAATCGGTATTTGGTTTTCACAGTTGGGGATTGTTCTAGGCATTGGTGGGTTGCAACCAGGCCCGTTGGTGTGAAGTCCTAGAAGTCAACAATAATTAGAATAAGTGTATTGGCAGAAATATGACCCGTCGTTCTAGCTTTGATAGGGGTTCTTTCTTGTATTTGTGCCGAGCTCATGGCAGTTTGAGATACTTCATTGATGTGAAGATATTCGGGCAACGAGATGAGATGACAGTTTTGATGGGTTGTTTCTTACTGGAGGGGGATCAGCGTTGGTTGTCGATCATTAGTTTTGGTTTTTGAGCTTCGACATATTTGGGTCATCTTGGTCATAGGTTGCCGACTGCTACATGTGAAGATTTTGGATCAGGTGGAGTTGCTTCAGATTTTAGGTTGTGTCGGATATTTAGTTGCCCAGCATTTAGTCACACTGAGGATGTGAGATTTGATCCGATTACACGTTTGGGATTCAGAGATTCGTTTGATTATCAGTTAGGAACTTCTGATTTTGTTCTGGGCAGGTATGTCACTTTTGACTCTCGGCAGGTGGAGAGTGTTGATCAGGTCGTTTGGATATCACAGCAGGTGGAGGGTGATGCTACTTCACATTGGGTAGAGATTACTCCACATACTCTAGATCATATTGTATTGTTTGGGATTCTAGCTGAGGTGATACGGTTTAGAGATCATTTGGATTTGGATGCAGATAATGAGTTGGTTTTGGATTTGAGTGCAGCTGGTGGACATGTTTTGGATACGGCCATTGGTTCACCTCAGGTGGAGGTGTTTGATTTGTTTCAGTTTGGGGTCATTGGGAGTGCTATCAGTTGCAGATCTGTTGGTAATATAGGTAAAGAGTTATAAACTTTTCTATTTGATTGAGGGCTTTTGCAGGTCGTTTGGGTGAACTACGTGAAGGCTTGATTCCTTGGACAAGAGGATACGTAGGTAATTATTTATGATACAACCGGTTTGATGAGTTGATACCGATATTTGGAGTTTGTTCGCATTCTCGTTTGGGTTCTCGACTTGTTGTGGATTGAGTCTGTTGTCGTGGGTTTGTTCCACTTCGTACTGGACGCAACAAGTGAGACGTTTGGTTGGTATTGATGTCGGCTTAGTTTTAGGAAAACTTCACCGAGGTAGAGAATTATTGGATAACAGGTTCCTAATATGTTTCCTAATTTGTTTTGGTAATAGGTTATTGGGAGTCCTAATCTGTTTTGGTAACATGATTCCAAATCTGTTTTGGTAACAGGTTATTAGGATTCCTAATCTGTTTTGTTTTTTGTTTTAGAATTCCTAGTATGTTTATGATTTTAGGATTTCTATATATATGGAACAATTGGAAGAGAGAATTATGCAGAAAATTAGGGATATTTAGAGCACAGAAAAGAGGTATTTTCTGAGCTATTAGTTAGGGTTTTGTTTGGAGAGAATTAGAGATTTGTTGGTGATATTAATTGGTGAGTTTGAGTGATTTGTAATCTCAGTTTGTACTCTTCTTCTCTATTAGTGAAAAACCATCCCCTTCTTACCCCGTGGATGTATGCAACTTGTCGTACCACGTTAAAATTGGTTGTTTGTGTTTGTGACATTGATTTGGTTCGTTTGGCCTTCTCTCGACATTCGTTTGATTTGATTTCTCATAGTACGTTGGTTTGGTTGTTTGGCTTCCGCAGCGCACAACATATACATGGAATTTTCTCACTAAAATTCATATTAAATGCATTATTTGTGGCTTTAGAAGGAGAGATGTCATAAAATAGTAATAGTTTCGTTCATTTATGTACTATGAAATTTATATGAAATTGACTCTGATTCTATCAAAAGTCTCATAGCTATTTTTGTCTGAAAAGGGTACAATTTGAGCGGAAGGTACACATCTTTTTTGAATTTTTATGCTTTTATGTTATTTTATGTTGTAAATGGAGTTGTCTGCCTTGTCTGTCCTGGCTAACAAAGTGGGTTTTCCCTCCTTTAGTTCAAGAGTTCTTACTTTATTGGTTAGGATTCAATTATTGTATTGCAAATAGTTTTTTCATAAAAAAAATATTAAGATATATCAAAACTAAACTAAAAATCCAAAAGTACAGCAAAAGAATGAGGATTAATGTTGCACCTTAACAGACTGCAAAACATTGTGTAAAAATGATAGCGAGTCTTCGAGCAATATCACAAAATCTTTAATTTCCTTAGTTCTTCGGACCAACACATGAGCCATTATATTATTCTCTATTTAACAAACTATCTAAAAATTTTATTGCTCGATTCATGTGCAACATTGTTGAATATCATCCACAAGGAATCGAGTGTTGCTCCGCCCCATTATGGATATCTCTAATTACCGCATCCGCATCTTCTTCAAAAATTATCTTTCCACATTCAATGTCAAGATCAAATGTATAGCTTCCCACACCACTTTGAATTCCGCATACTTGAATTACCTCATATCCAAATACTATAATATATATTGCAATAGTTAGTACTATATATTATGATAATTTATACGCTATTTCTATACTACAACAAGAGGTTAACATTTGTATTAGTGTTCCTCTTCATGGATTTTTTACACATGAGATGCACATATCAATGTATTATAGCATTGGATTAGGTGTTAGATGTTTAATTAAATGTTTAATTATCATAAATTATGATATAATTAATAAATATAAGTTATGATATTATTATCTTATATACTAAAGTTTTATATTTATTATGTAATATCTAATATCTAAAGCGAAATATTTATCTTATTTAACATAGCACTAATGTTGGTAAAATTTGTAATATACACTAGTAAAAAATCACGTATACTAGACGGACTATTCTAGATGGAAATTTTTCCGTCTAGTTTGTATTAAACTAGACGAAAAAATTCCGTCTGGAATATTCCGTCTAGAATAAAACATTCTAGACGGAAATTTCCGTCTAGAATAGTAAAGTAGATGGTTTTTTATTTTTAATTTTTTTTTTAAATTAACCAACTATCCTAGACGACAATTTCCGTCTAGAATATTTTCTAGACGGAAATTTCCATCTAAAATAAGTTATCCATTTTTTAAAAAATTTTACCCACCAAAATTTCGCCGCCACCTTTTCCCCCCAAAATTTCGTCGCTCATCTTTCCCCCAACACCGAAATTTTATTCTAAAGAAGCATAAATCGAGTGGACCATCTCCACCCGCTCCTCTCTCCTCGGCTGCTCCGCACACTCCGTCTCTCTCAAGTCCCTCTTCCCCCCTCCTCCCGCCCTTCCTCTCGACCGGCAACCTCATCAACTTCTACTCGAAGCTCGACCTCCCCCTCCCCGCCCTCCGCCTCCTCTCCCTCGAGCCCTCCCCCTCCATTCCCTACTTCACCGCCATCATCTCCGGCGCCTCCCAGAACTCCAACCCCTCCTCTCCCTCTCCGTCTTCTGCTCCATGCTCCGCTCCCTCGCCCACCCCTACGACTTCACTCTCCCCTCCGCCCTTAAGGCCTCTGCCTCCCTCCCCGAGCCCTCGTCGCCTCCCAGATCCACTGCCTCTCCCTCAAGGCCGGCCTCATCCTCGACGTCTACGTCGCCTCCGCCGTCGAGGACATGTACTTCAAGTTTGGGCTCCCCCTGGACGCCAGGAGGGTGTTCGACGAAATGCCTCTTAACCAGAAATTTAGGGTCGAGGCTTTCTTGTAGTAGAAGGATTTATTCTCTTTGCTACGTCTGTGAAGATTTTCCCTTTTTGTTTTGAAAATTTTATTTATATGTGGATTATTGAGTAATTTGTATATGATGTGCATTTTTCAGATCGAAAACCAAGAGATGCCTGGTCTCAGCTTCAAGACTCATCCTAACATTAACCTAGTGTAAGGTAGATAGATGGAGAATGGAGGTAAAGTTGATGTTTCCTTTTTGCAAATGTAAATAGATTCTAAATTCTAATTCTTTGCTTTCTTTTTTATAACCTTTTTTAGCTAAAGATGAATTAGATAGAAAGGACGATGTTTTTGGACAGGAACATTGAAGTAGAGATTTAAATTTTTACTGATAAATTGCTCAGGTGGGAATTGTTTTTTTATTTAATTTGTCAAAAATGGATAATGATACCATACGTACAACATTCAAGGTATGGAGATGATGGCTGTAAGTAATGCGAGTTATCTACCTAGACAGACAAAAAACCCACACCATTCCCAACTTCTGCATAGACGCATGAAAGTGAATTGTTATATATACAAATCTAAATATCCAGTTTATGCTTGTGTCATGACTGATTCTGGAGCTCAGAATTTTAAGATTGAATTAATCACATATTCACATTAAGGACATGTATGTGGCTTTTTATGGAACTATAGAAGGTATTCTGTCATCATTGACTGTGACTTAAATGGAACTGCCAAAAATATTGCACAGAAATTTTGTGGTTGAATGATTAATCTAGAACAAGGAGTCAACAAGAAGTTGTTGGTTTGAAATTACTTGATTAATATTCTTTGTTGCTATTGCCATTACTGTTAATGATTATCTTTTATCCAGATTAACTGTTATCTTGTTTGTCTTCAAAATTGTATTCAATTTTAAGGGGTGTCGACTTGGTCAATTATAGGTTGATGTTGCAATTATTGAAGTTGGACTTTGTGGGAGGTTAGACTCGACAAATGTTGTATGTATCTATCTTACTTCCATAGTGAATTAGCCTAGCTTGAATTTATTTTCTTTTATGAACTAGAACTGCGAATATCCTGGGGAATAAGTGTGCATTGACCCTATTTAGGAACAAATGCATAGTTAAAAAATGTCGAGTTTTTGACCCCTCTGGCATGAACCTGAGTGGAGATGAAAGGGATGCATTCTTGGTTTCAACCCTAGCTCTAAGGCCCTATGATCACCCATAAACATTCATGAACCATCAATCAATTCACACTCAAAGCCGCGACCACATCCGCACGCCCAATCAGCCTCCAATCACTAAGAATCGACACCACCATACACAGATTTTTGTCCATTTTGAATGCAGTAATATTTTGCACTTGAAATGCTTGTTTAGATCTGCATCCATTAAAGATCACCTACCGTATCACGCTATCTTGAAAGTTTTAATACATATCCCTTGTATGTATAATATCTTTCTTCCTGGAGGTAAATTTCTTTTCATAAATAACTTACAAGTATAAGGTGTAAAACAGTTAGCATTATGCCATTATCTTAAATGGAAAAAGCAATTAGGATGGCCTGAATCAAACATAAAATATGAGGAATGCGTAGTTGTTGACAAGATTTCTTGAGTATCCATTACATGCTACTTTTATTCAGATAAATTGTCAATGCATCTTCAAGTAAATCAAAGTTTAGTTATGAAGTAATCTAAGATGCCTAAAAATGTCAATATGAACTAGAATGTTGTGCATTTGAGACTATTTTAATGCTAAAAAATCTATATTTACTATATTAACACTAGCAGATCGTTATCTTTCTACTGAAAGACCATTCTTGATCCTCGAGGAACTTGACTAATTTTAGTAAAATGATTTGCATAAGCTTTATAAGCAACACCCATTTTTTGTGTCATATGGGACCTCTGAACAAACAGTTTTTTTTAACTTCAGAATTACTCAGACTTAGCTACTTGTTAATGATTTATCCTCCATGGAGGATAAATATTTAAGTCATAACAGGAACATCCTCCATATTAAGTGTTATGTGGCTGTGTGATATCTGTTATTCTCTCTGCAGATAAACAGAACTAGGTTTACCTCTGGCATATGTATAATAGAGTTTACACTCTTCTTGCTTCTTATGTAACAACTGCCTTTTAACTTCTTATTTTCATTTTTTGCAGGTCGTCTATATATTTGGAGAAATTTGTAGAGGTACTTCTTTGTAAAAAAAATTGATGTATGGTTATGCAATGCAGCTATAGAAGATTCAACAAATTTGAGAACAAAAGCAGTAATGCAATCCTTCTTATTGTTGGAGACTAGGATGTCTTCAAGCTCCCTTTAAGCATAATGTGAATTTTGCTAGCTATCTGACTTTGTATAGAAGATTCAACAAATTTGATTTGTATAGATTTTAAGTCAATTAAATAAATTTATGAAAGTTGTAATGTTTACTTAGATTGAAGGCACATTATCTGATTGTGAAAGTTGTCTATCTGATTTTGATTTTGGTGAATGTATTACTTGAATATAATTTGATTTGATAATAGAATATAATTAGATTTTGTTGGATATGAATTAGTGTTGTTCAATATTGTGTACATGCACTCAAAGCAGATTTTGCAAAAAAAACTACTGTAGCACAGCATCCTAGACGGAAATTCCATCTAGGATGGTTAAATTCCGTCTAGGATGCCTTTTTAAAAGAAAAATAGAAAAAAAAAATAAAAAAACCAATTTCCGTCTAGAATGAGTATTCTAGACGGAAATTTCTGTCTAGGATACTCATCCTAGACGGAAAATTTTTCCGTCTAGGATGCATTATTCTAGACGAAAATTCCATCTAGAATAATTCGTCTAGGATGTATTGTAGACGGTTTTGAATTCCGTCTAGAATATTCCGTCTAGAATGTATTCTAGACGGAATTCCGTCTAGAATACTACATTCTAGACGGAAACATACTAGACGCGTATTCTAGTCAGAATTCCGTCTAGAATACGCATCCTAGACGGAATTCTGGGTATCCTAGACGAAAAATTCCGTCTAGGATGCCTTATTATTTAGTAGTGATATCAGTTCTTATGTTGAGTGTAAGAATAATTATAGTGTAATAAATAGAATGACTTGATTAAGATTTATGATTAAAATTTATAATATATATTTAGTTCTTAGTATTAATTCCCATGTTTATTTTAAGAATAATTATAGTGTAATAAATAGAATGAATTGAATAAAATTTAAGTCATTATTGTGAATTATCAAATTTTGGAATAGTAAAAGAGGCAATCAAAAGTTTTTATACCCCAATCCTCTTTTATATGTAGTATAGATTATGTAATATATGTGGTAGATGATAATTGTGCAATTTGTAAAGCCGGTTCCAAGCTCTGAAATGTTCACTTATGGGGGTTGAAACTTTCTCCATTACCCTACTATTTTTGTTATTTGATCAGTGATAGGATGCTCCGGTGTTCTTAAATCCTGATAGTATTCATATGCATCATGACAATGTATCATGTTATGATAATTGAGGTTGGTTTTTATTTGTTATATAGGACTAGGAATTTTCTGTCTCCAAACACTGGGATGCATAATTGATTAATATTATCAATGTTACGGATGACGCTAGGCGGATTGGACGTTTGAATAAGTGTCTAGCGTCTAGACGGCTAGGCATACGCCTAAGCGTTTGGCTATTTTTAAATTATTTAATTATAATAATTAATAAAAATATGTATTAAATTCATATAAATTTGCAAAAAAAAAGATTAGCAATATTAGTTTCACAATAAACCATGCATACTTAAATACTAAATAGCTGAAATAATAACTAATAATGTTATAGAAAGCTCTAGTAGGCCTAGGCGTTGGACGTGATGCCTAGAGCCTAGGAGGTTTTCTTTTTCTATTTTTCAATTACAATAGTTGATAGTAAATGTCACTGTTATAGAAAGCTTAGGTGCTTAACTGGTGTATAGGTAGATTTCTTTCTTCATTTAAGTGGTGGTCGAGGCGGTTTTTGCTGAAGTTCAGAGGAGGTAGTAGAGGTGTTCATATTTGGAGGTTAAAGAATTTGAAGGATGTTGGAGGATATGGAGGATACAATACAGAAAATCACAATGAAGACCTAAAGGGTGCAGTTAGGGGTGGAAATGAACCAAATAATTAACAAATAGTTCGATAATTGTTCGAATAACTATTCGATCATATTCGATTCGGTAGTTCATTTACCGCTAAATAAATATTTTTTAGTATTCGAGTTTACTAACGAATAGAATTTAACCAGATGCATATTCGATTCGTTTGTTTATTAAATATTTGTTTAAAATTTGATCGCAACTAATTATTTGTATTATTGCACATATGATGTTATATTTTTAACTCACTTACCATATCTACTTAAGTTTTATACATTGATTTTAAGATTCAAATAATCTTAAATCTACTTTCTAATTAAAATCTTGATTTAAATATATATACATCATATATTATAAAGGAATAATTTTTATTTATGAATTTTAATACTATTTGAAAATCAAATTCTTTAGCAGAATAAATATACTTTGATATTCGGTAAGTATTCGTGAATATTCATGAATATTTATCAAATACCAAGTATTCGAGTTCGAATTCGAAAAACTAGATATATGAATATTAGAGTATGCATTCGAATTCGATAATTTTAAACAAATACAAATACGAATACTTTAGTATTCGATTCGATTCGATCGTTTACCACTCCTAGGTGCAGTCTACGTAAGCAGACAGTGCTCCCCTAAACACTCACAAAATCTAAGTGGATAGCTTAGGTACAGCCCAGACGCTAGGCACTAGTTAAGCGGCCTAGATACCGCTTAGGCCTAGGCGTACGTCTAGACAGACTAGGCGGAGGCTTTTTAGGACAGTGAATATTACTCATGAACCAGTTTTCACCAATTAATATTGAGGTTGGTTCTTGTTTGCTATAATGGACTTCAGGAATTTTCTGTCTCCAAACACTGGGATGGAGAAATATTGCTGAAATGCAATAAAATTGGTGTGTGATGTGCTAGTAAATAGTCATAAAGCAATACTTCAATCTTGGCCGAGTTGTACCAAACCTGTTGAAAGTTGCTCCTTATATCGTTCACATGATTCATTGGTCCTTTACAGATGGATCCTTACCCAAAAAATAAAGAAATTAAAAAACAAAACAAAATAAAAACAAAAAACCTAAAGACATATCATAGTCTTATGCAAAAAGGTTAATTTCAGGTAACCCCCTTGAATTTTGGGGGTTGCTGTACATAATCCTCTTAAACTTTTTTTTACATAATCACATGAACTATGAGGTGTCTCACATAGATCGGGAAGGTTTTCGGGAAAGTTATGTGAGATGAACAAAGTTCATGGTGTTATGTGCAACACCCCCACCATATTTCAAGGGGATTGTGAAAGTAACCCGTGAAAAATAGGATAAATTTCACAAAAGCCACCATGAACTTTTAGGGTTTAGTAGAAAACCCCCAAGACCATTTCATATCATTGTTTCATGAAAAAGGGTGAATTTCACAAAGAGACCCTTGAGCCTTTGTTGGTTTACCATCCAAAGCATCTCATTTTTTTTCATGAAAAGAGGGTAAATTTCACTGACCTCTTTGAGCTTGGGGTTTAGTGAAAAATAAATTTGAACCATATAAATTACAGAAACCCCCTCACACTTTCAAAATTAAAACCTGCCTGGATATAGGAAAATATCTTTAAGTAACGGTCAAATGCTAGGTTTGAATTGAGAGAAATCAAAATTTGTAACAAAATTTTTTGAATGAAGAACATCCATGTTGGTGGACAAGACACAACATTTTCACATTTGTTTATGATATTTTCCAATTGTTTAGAGCGTCTAGAAGAATTTTGAAAGTTTAGAAGATTTTTCTAAGACTCACAAAAGTTCACGAGCATTTTATGCGACACCCTTCCAAATTTAATTTCTGGGGGTCGTGTGAGATTTTACCAAAAATCTACGAGAACAAATTTTCGATTTAAACCCATTTAAATTTTTTATTAAAAAAATCGACCCAGTCCAGTTTTTATTATCAAAACCGACCCATTTCGTGCCACGTCAGCAGCGTGGCCACGAAATGGGTCGGTTTTTTTTTAAATGACGCCGCTAAATAGTCGGGGTTGCCAACCCCGACTATTTAGTTATGTCGGGGTTGGCAACCCCGACTATTTAGCTAAGATCTAACAGGTACTCTCTTTTCATGAAAAAAATAGTCGGGGTTGGCAACCCCGACTATTTAGCGGCGTCATTTAAAAAAAAACCGACCCATTTCGTGGCCACGCTGCTGACTTGGCACGAAATAGGTCGGTTTTGATAATAAAAACTGGACTGGGTCGATTTTTTTAATAAAAAATTTAAGGGAAAATCCTCTTTTAACCCAAAGTTTTACCCCCAATTATT
>BQKN01009313.1:0-24489 GCA_022839385.1 Asparagus kiusianus | reverse complement strand
TTTCTCATATATATATAATATATATGAGAAAAATGGGTATACTTGGTATCGAGCATAACTTTAAGCAAAAAAAGTTGTGCTTGGTAGTGAGGTGACATAATCCCCTCCACTTATTTAAATGATTGCATATCTCAATGCACTTCTCAACTCATGTGAATGTGGTCCTCCATTTGAATGAGTGGGGAGGGGGATTGTGCCACCTCACTACCAAGCACAAAATTTATGCTTGGTACCAAGCATTCCCATATTTCTCTCTCTCTCTCTATATATATATATGAAAGATATGGTGCCAGCTGAGAAGTTAATGAATGAGCCTATGGAAGAATACAAAAGAAATGCCTTGTAACGGGATCCAGATGGTCATCAAATTATGGACTAGTACCCTATCATCTTCACACTAGTCACAAACCATTTAAAGGATTTGTAATTGTCCGCTCACAATAAACATTCAGCACATAGTCCACAATAACCTAGCAAGTCTTGAAAAAAATGGACCTACTGCACCAGAAGGATATCGAGATTTCGCATTGAAAGCTCACGCTCAGAAACATGAAACAAAATTATTGATAGTACTACCATCAACCAAGATAGATGCTTAACCTCAGTGAGTAGACAAAATCAACAAATTACATATGACAATTTATTGTTCTCTATAGGTCTTTCTTCAAATGTAAATAAAACAGATCTCATCGTATTCTCACCAAACCAAACAGATGCTCAGACACACTAATACAAACATTTTATGTCATTCTGTAATAAGATGACTACATGTAAATAACCAAAACAAACGAGCACAAACCTGAGTGGTTATATACAAGTGTATATGATGTGTGTCTAAGATCACCCCAATTACTTTGTCACAGCATCCTGTTGACAACAACAATTGCAGCTCCCCGGCCAGAGAAGGGATCGTCCTGTGAACATTCAGCAATTTTCAGAGATTCAACAGCTCGGGCTGCCATAATTCCCGGAGAAATATCTGTTCCTTGACAATTCTCTGCATAAAAAGGCGACTGAAGATCTGTTACATGTACTCCTTGTGGCAATGCTTGTTTGATCTCCCACTCATTCCACTTGCAACTAGGATACTCTGCAAAGCTTTGATAACCCATGAAAAGCCCAGTGTTACTATAATTTCCACAAGAGTTATATCTGCTATTTGTATTTAGCATGAAATGATGAGATTCTTCTGTATCTTCTCCAATGAGGACATGTAGAGCTACAGCCTCAGCTATAGCAGCTCCTTCTTTGTCCAGCCTTTGCTGTTCTTCTAATTTCTTCTGTTTTTTCTTCTCCAGTTCAGACCTTATAGCTGCAGAGGTCGCTAGTGCTTTCTCTAAGCGTCTCCTCTTTTTCTCAGCCTGCTTCTGGCGATCAACTTCATCTTTTGCCTGCTTCTTCTTTCCCTTCTTTAGTATTGGGGTTGCTTGACCGCACCTCACTTTGTCCATGAAAGATCCTTTTTCCCTTTACTTTCAGATTGCTGACCTAAAGTTAACCTATTCAACCTGTCTATCTATGGAAAGAAACCGACTTCTTAAGCCATCTCTGATTTCAAATTAAATCCTTGAAAGCTTTGTGATCTCTTCTAAAGCAGAAAGAAAGACTTCAAATAACTATTCCTGAAGAACTACACCCATTCAGGTCTGAAGGAGTATCTCATTTTACGAACAATACATTCCCAAAAAGAAACAACAGGAGAAAGCATGAGAGAGAAATTAAAAGCTTTGGTTGGTGCATCTCTTATGGCTCTTCTTCCAGACTTTTCATAGCCCGCTCCCATACTCGTATCAGCGAAACCACAAGGTTAAAAATGATCAACCAGAAATCACATGGCCTGCTGAAAGGGAGAACAAAAATACAATTACAATCTGTGGCATAAAGAAGTTCCAATGAATTGAGAATGCCAAGATTGTTCATAAGAGAAAAAAGAGCTTGGCTATATGTGCCTGATGGATGCAGGATATGGAAACAAGCCCACATAGATGGCCCCAGTACATGACGACAAGCCAGCGTAAACACACATTGGCCCAAGAATAAACTATACATATAAACATAAAAAGTGAAACTTAAGACATTAGAACAAATGCTTACAATTTGGCTCACATGCCATATAAAATTCTGATAACATCATCCAACTATAAGTCAATCCCAAGCTAGGCAATTACAATGCATAAAATTAGAGATATTAGAACTTCTATTTCCAAGTAACCTAGTTTAAGGATCACTAAATACAAAACCAACTAGATCTTTTTCTTTCTTTCTTTACTTGTCTGTCTCAAGAATTGTTTTTAATATACAACATCAGTTATTTACTAGTAACTAGTCTTGTGGCGCACTCAATGCATGCATGACACATGAACGAGGGGGAGGTTGCTGAAGTAGTGCACTGTGGGGGTGCTGAACGAGGAAATCAACAAGTCTGCCCCTCCCATGATGTCCTTTTCCTTCATTTTTGACTATCCCTAGTAGGTTTCTTATATAACAGTATATGTCATGTTTACCACTCTTCTGGTGCATGTGATGCATGCATGAAACATAAACACAGGAGGTGCTAAACATGGTTTTTATGGATTTTACAAGTCTACGCCTCTCGTGGTGTTCTCTTCATTCAATATATAGTATTTGTTATTTTACTAGTAACTACTCTTCTAGGCTCATGATACGTGCTTGAGTCATGACACAAGGACGTAGAGAGTGTTGAAGTAGTGGAACATGGGAAACACTGTGACGCAGCCCAGAAATGATAACCTCGAAATCCACCAAGGGGTGCTCTCTGAATCCACAAAGAACAATCTCCGAATCCACGAAGAACTTTGAATCCACGAAGAAATTATTGAAAGAGAAATTCCATTGATGAAAAGTTATCCGATTCATGATGTTTACAATCTTTCTTCTTAAATAGAAAAACAAAGCCTACTCCTAATAAAACAGAATTCTTAAATGAAAGAAACAATTTAAAACTACCTAAAAGACTCCCTATAATAAATGAAACCAATCAGTCCTAATTAAATCAAAATTGAATTTGTTTTCTAATCGAAATAGATTCTAACTTTATTAATAAAAATAAATTAAAGGCTGGTTATTTTTGAAATCCTACTAAAAACGAGTGTTACTGATGGGATTGTGGGATTCTGCCAATCTGATTGACTCTGTCTCGTTGATATAGGCGATTTTCATATATAATATGTTAGAATCCGCCTTTTAGATTGGGAGATATGGTTGTTTCTCTGCGGCCAGTCGATAATTCATCCGTATTCGCTTTTGACTTGCTAAGGTCCCACTTTTCTATGAATTTACTCGTTATATCCTATGTCAGTCTCCCCTTGTTGAAAGAAGCTCAATCTCGAGCTTATATTTGTTTGTATAGCAGCTTCCTTGATAAACACTTTTCTTCTCTTGCAACGATCAGCATCTGCTTTGTACTTAGCATTGATTTTCTCCATCTGTTGTTTTGCCTCTTCGGCCATGACTTTTTCGGAATCAAAATTTTGAATAAATCTTTTACACACTATGTTTACGTGACTGACGGCGTGTGGATTTACAGTTAACTTGAAAAACTCCTCAAAATATGTTCTATGTTGCTTCTCATATCCTAGTGCTAAAAGTATCATCAAAATCATCTTGAAATTATTCACAACCTTTGCATCCAGGGAAGAAAATCCCGCCTCATACTCCGCACACAATTCTTCCATCTCCTTTGTCTCTAGCCCTTCACCAAGCAATTCACACATATCATCAATTGTCTCACTCTCTAATTTATCCTTCTCCTCTATTAGGACAACATCAATATGTGTAATATCACTCTCAACCCCTTTTGGAATATCATGCATATCATTCATCCTCACTATCATATCACCATCATGAATCTCAAGCATAACGAGTGTTTGCACCTTAGGAGGAATTTCAGCATAGGCAAGTTCTTCGTTTTCAATTACAACCAAGTCATAGACCGCTTCAAATTGCTTCATATTTTCTGCTAAAGCCTTGTTGTTTGCCGCTAATGGTTTCTTCTTCTTAGTAGCCTTCGTCTTAGATGGCTTCTTTTCTATAAGACGCAAATACAATTCTGCGTCCATCCTTATTGAAGATACAAGCATTGTCTCTGCTTCAGTGAGTAGCTCTAATATCGAATTGTCATTACCGACCTAAAAGCATATGACAAGTATCCATCTCGACCACATCACACAATACCTCATCAACATAGCTGCGGCCGATAGAAAAAAGTACCCGACACATCTCATTGTTTGCACATCATTGCCCTTGCGAATTTAGTCGATCTTATAGAGAGGTGGGTGTTTCTCTGTCTTCAAACCTAACTTATTTACTATACGCCGAGAGACAAGATTCTTGCTACTGTAACTATCAATGGTAACATCACAAACCTTCTGCATCACAGTGCATCTCGTGCGAAAGATATTATGCTTCGGAGGTGATTTTTTTCTTTATTGCTTTTTAGTGCTCTTCCCAACTCCAAGGTCTTGCTTAGGGTCATTATCACTGTTGAATTCATCACGTGGAGTCGGATCACATCGCTGGCAACCATCAACGCGATTTCGAACTCTCACTGTGTTCAGAGGCTCCACTGTCGACGTAAATCACTCTAAAACAGTCTTCATCTGATTAACATCGGTCTTCAACTCATCAAACTTAGTTCGAAAAATAAGGGCTTCATTGTCTACCATCGGATTAGAAAACAAGGCTCTGATACAAATTGACGCAACACGAAAGTGATAACCTCGGAATCTGCCAAGTGTGTTCTCTGAATCCACAAAGAACGATCTCTGAATCCACGAAGAACTTCGAATCCAAAAAAAATATTGAAAGAGAAATTTTATTGATAAAAGTTACCTGATTCATAATGTTTACAATCATTCTTCTTAAATAGAAAAACAAAACCTACTCCTAATAAGAACATAATTCCTAAATGAAAAAAACAATTTAAAACTACCTAAAAGACTACCTTATAATAAAGAAAATAAATTAGTCCTAATTAAATCAAAATTAAATTTGTTTCCTAATCTAAATTGATTCTAACTTTATTATTAAAAATAAATTAAAGGCTGAATATTTCTGAAATCCTGCTAAAACCGGGTGTTACTGATGGGATTGTGGGATTTTGCCAAGCTGATTGACACCCTCTCATCGATATAGGTAATTTTCATATATAATATGTTAGGATCCGCCTTTCGGATTGGGAGATATGGTTGTTTCTCTGCGGCCAGTCAATAATTCATCCGTATTCGCTTTTGACTCGTGAAGATCTAACTTTTCTATGAATTTACTCGTTATGCATCCTACATCACACTGAATATGAGTTATTTAGAATTTTTCTTTCAAGTTTGCCTCTCTCAGGAGTATTAAACTATTATTTGGTGTTCTACCCTATTTCTAACCCATACAAGTCACATTTAGAGCCTCAAGAGTGCTATCACAACTTATAATATTTCAAATCTAATAGGAGGGAAAACTTGAAGGAAAAAAACATTCAACTTCTCCCATGTTCCACTACTTCAGAGCTACATTCATTTGTCATACATGCATCGCATGCAACAGAGTATTAGTTTGTAGTAAACGTAGCCTATACTATTATATAATTATATATTAGAAACCAACTAGGGGTAGTCCAAAAATTGAAGGAAAAGGAAACTATGAGCGAGGATACTTGAACAAATCCCAAAAAAAAGACGTCTAGCACCCCCCAAGTTCCACTACTTAAGCACCCCGCATTCATGTGTCATGCACACATCCGGTGCATTTAGACTCTTTACTATTAATGATAACCTCCATTACATATTAAAAAACAACTAGGAGTAGATGAAAAATTGAAGAGGACACCACGGGCGAGGAAAACTTGGAAAAGAACGTTATTCCAATGCCACAATCCTGCAGAGTGCACGAATTAGGTGCACCTGAACACACTTTACTAGTAAAAATAACCTACGCTTACATTAAAAACAACCAGGGGAAGTCCCAAAATTAAGGAAGAGGACACGATGGGAAAGGAGAACTTGAGAAAATCCTACGGAAACCACATTCAGCACCCCCACAATTTGTAGGCATCAATGGACAATGATGTTTTGCATCATCAAATTCCAGATATATAATAGGATTAGAGATTTGAGCACCGAGCGCATATCAGCATTTCATCAAAACCTTTTTAGCTTTTGCATCCTTCATGGGTTCCCTTCTTCGCTTCTCTTGCCTCAATTCCTCAAAGCTATCACTTACCTAAACATTCATGAGAAATTTCATACTGTTTAGTTGTTTAGAACCTAGTGCTTCGATTGAGACTTCACGTGTTCCCTTTCCCAAGCATAAACCAAAACAAACCCCTCTTAACTTTTTATCAGAAGGAATCTTCTTCCGCAGTTAATTATCATCTTTACCTCTTACCTGCTCAAATTGACTAAAAATTTTGAAAGTTTTCCAGAGAATTATTGAGCTCCAATTATTCCTCATACTTCTCTTACACGATCCCCTAATAAATTGACGATCCACAATAACAAACGCATAATTACTTCAACCCAATTAGAGCATGAACATCCCACAAGATCAAATTAGAATCATGAGACTAACAAATACAGATGAAAAGACACCAGATCTGCTCAAAATTCATATAAAAAAACGCATAATTCTCAAAGAATTTGAAGCAGAAAGCCGAAGCAAGCTAGAGATCGAACGAATCCGTTACCTAATCGGATCGGATAGGGATTGGACCCGAACCTCCTCCGATCTCGATAACCAGAACAGATATTTTGGATCTGAAACTCTGCGCAAATTCTAGAGAGAGAGAGAGAGAGAATAGAAAGAGAGAGGGAGAGAGTGAAGATTAGGGGCAAGCACATGAGACGAGCGTGAGCGGTGACCAAAAAAGCCTGAAGGCACATGAAGGGCATTCTCGTCATTTTCTTCAGGTAGGTAGCCCTCCCGCACAATTGTGTTATACGTGGAGGTTGGTCGTCCGTCCGATGTAGCAGACGCTAGCGCTCACATAGGGTTGGTGTACGGTTGTTCGCGTAGGAATTGATTGTACTTGCGTGTTATCTTGGATCTGATGCGGGCCCCGCTTCCGCCGAGTACTGGAGACAGTAAACTTCCAGCGTGCGAAGTTTTTACCCCCTGTTTACAGTAGGAGAATGGACGCTGTCCTCTTTGGGTAGGTTGTTTTTACTTGGAAGGTGCTTTAGCTGTCAGGCTCTAGTTACTTCCGCTTATTTATTTATTTATTTATTTATTTATGTTGTTTGGTTGTGCCAATAGAATGCTGATATGACAGAAAAAAATTCTACTAAAAAAATTCAAGTTGGCAGCCTCTGATCATTTCTCCTCAAAATATAGCGCTTTGGACGGATTTTGTTGTAGTTGTCAGATCTAGTTTTGAGCTGGTTTTCTGATTACAGTAACTTCCACATGATTTACGAAAAAGAACCAACCACGCCCTTTGTCTGAAAGTACTGAAGCTATCAAGCTACAATAACTTTCACCTTTTTTTGCTGTTTGGCTGTGCATATAGAGTGCTACCGTGACACTAAAAAATCCCATTGGATAGCCTCTGACCAATTCCCCCTAAAAGAAAACATTTTGGTCAGGAGTTACTGAAGCTGCCAGGTCCGACTTTCCAACTGGTTTCCTACCTACAATAACTTTCACGTGAATTACATAAAAAACCAAACATGCCCTTGTAGATCTCAAGTTACAAAACAAAGTAAAATAGGAAATTCATTACAAGTAATCTAGGTTATTGGAAATTTTCAATATGGCTCTTCTAGACTTGGGTTCTATTCCTTGCTGGATATAAAAAAAAGAGTACATATATACCTCAAGCTGTAATTTTTTTTGCTTTTTGTTAACCAACCGTGAAAATATTCCCACGTACTGATCATATGGCTCCTTCAAATGCCATCTATCTTAACGTATTCTATTAGTTATAACTATACCTACTTCTTTTCTTCTTCTTCACTTCTCAAAATCTTGCAACATCAAGGCTCTGTTTGGCAAAAGTAGCTGAAAGCTGCGAGATTATAGTTGAAAGCTGTTAAATTATAGCTGAAAGCTGATAACTGTGTAGCTACCTGATTGACTAGAGCTGTTTGGAAAAAGTAACTGTACAACCAGCTTAAATTTGTTAAATAACTAAAAAGGTCATGCACTATTATTGATATAAAATTAGAATTATTAGGGGCAAAAACGGAAGGAAAAAAATTGGCAGCTCATTCCCAAAGACAAAGGTACTGTTTGGCAACTAAAAAAAGTGTCTTATCTAAGAGCTTGTGTCTTATTGACTTGGTCAATAAGCTAGTAGAGCTGTTTGGTGACCAAAAATAGGAGGAGATTATTTTGGAGATTGTGTCTTTTACAAGTAGCTTTTGGAAAGCTATCTCAAGTAGCGTTTGTCTTTGGGGAAGGAGCTGTCAATTTTTTCTTTCGTTTTTGCCCCTAATAATTCTAATTTTATATCAATAATATTGCATGTCCTTTTTAGTCATTTAACAAATTTAAGTTAGTTGTATAGCTACTTTTACCAAACAGCTCTAGTCAATCAGCTAGCTACACAGCTATCAGCTTTCAGCTACAATTTCACAGCTTTCAGCTAGCTTAACAGCTTTCAGCTATAATCTCGTAGCTTTCGGCTAGTTTTGCCAAACAGAGCCAAACTCTACTTGAGGTAGCTTTTCAAAAGCTACTTGCAAAAAACACAATCTCCAAAATAATCTTCTTCTATTTTTGGTCACCAAACAGCTCTACTAGCTTATTGAGCAAGTCAATAAGACACAATCTCTTAGATAAGATACAATCTCTTGTCGCCAAACAATGCCCAAATTTTTTACAATGAACAGAAGGCTACATAAACTTCTCCTCGTCCAAAATATCCAATGGTTTATCAAGCTACACAAGAGTTGAAGACAAGAAGCGAGGATATGCTCTTGTTAGTCAAGTTCTTCGCTAGAAATGACTAGAACAGTTCACCACGTGTCCAAATTCATCAATCCATTCCTTTGATCACATAAACCGAGCTTCAAATAGCATGAGAATTGTGAGCTCCAGCATCCGTAGCAATGGCATATGTAATATTAAGATCAATGCTTTTGAATTTTTTTCCCTTCGCGGAATGAAGGTAAGCTTTCCAGTACAAAATGTTGATGCTGGGTACGGACACTAACAAAACTCAAAATATAACTCAACAAAACTCTATCACACTACAAAAGTACGACCAACAACAAAAAAATAAAACTGAAAATACTCAAATACCTCACACGCTATCCACACTGCTAACAAACATGAGATGAATGCAGAGACGGATCCAGAAATTTTTTCTTATGGGGGGCAACCTAAAACTGTACATATAAATTAATAACTTACATAATATAAATTCTACCAATAAAAAGAAATATCTCAATTATATAACTTTTCATTGTCATTTTCACATGAAAACATGACCATTTTCATTTCCATTAAAAAAAACTAACAAAATACTACTAGGTTGCAACAATATTTTTCTTCACAATTGTTTTCTATTTGGTCTCACTTTTTGTAGTTTGGGAGGCACCTACTAAAATTCTATGGGGGCATCGTGCAAATTTGTATATCTTTTAAAAATTTTACGGGGACAATTACCCCTACACGTCCACATATAAACAGATCTGTTCTTGGATGAATGCAAAACTTAAGAGTACCATTGTCTAAACACTACAGTACAGGAAAAGCTGCCAATTTTCTAATGATCCAGGGAACTATGAAACTCCAACTGCAATACTTTTATAGTTTCGACAACGAACAAAATTAAGATAGGATAACATTGACTACTAAAGTTATGTAATTGCAAACATTCAAAGGGTGATAACAATGACAATTCTTCTTTTTCCAATCTCTTCTCTTGTTTATTTTGAATCTGTCATGAATTAATTAGCATCTTATTATTGTACATTCGTATTAATTTTTTTTGATGAGTTTTGAAATGGACCAAAAAAGAAAGGGGAAGACGCGTGATCAACTCCACATTCGAACATTTGTAAATATATTTAAATTTGCACACTTTGATTTTTACTATGAGATTGATGAGTTTGCAAGTTTGGAAGTTTTTACTTTAATACGCATTACGTTTTCAAGTTATGTTTTATTTATAATATTCTATCTCTATGCAATCAATAATCCGTCCATTTATACTTTACATTTAATATATCTAAATAGTTTTTTTTTCTAACTAGTTTCAGGCCCGTGCGATGCACGGATTTGGTTAATATACAAAAATTGATGTAGCAAAAGAATACAAACAGTTCAAACAGTTTACGAAGCGTTCAAACAGTTTACAAAGCATCTTGTTTGAAAAATTGAAAATGCAGGGAGAGTTAGTTCAAAGCTCAAGGAGAACTTTTTATTTTTTATTTTTTTATTTCAAATTTAATATGGAGAACTTTTGTAGAAACTTGACAAGTGGCACTTGCAAGAAGATAGCAATTGATATGTTTGCCAAGTGTTGTTTAAAATGGTATGGGTCATTTTTGCCAAGTGGTATTTTTGCCAAGTGGCGAATTGAAGGGTAACAACTTTTAGTAATAATATATAGATGGGACTAAAAAATTTCTATAGTTAAAAATCAAAGTGGTATTCCAAGCTGTGGACCCCTTTGCAAATAGAAAAAGAATTAAACCTTATCTACAGACAGCGCACGTGCTCGAAACCGGCAAAATAAAAACTAGCTGTGTTCAGAGGAATCCGAGGGGAGAGAGAAGCGAGACGCCCTAGAATCCCACGCGATCTCGAAACCGAAACCGAAACCGAAACACGAAGAGAGAGAGAGAGAGAGAGGAGGCCTGAATCTGCTCGGAAAAAATAGTCCCACATCGGATAAACGAATAAATCAGTTCCGACCTCAATGATCAAAACCTAGAATCCCTCCATTTTTGGTAAAACTCCCGGAGGATGAAGGAGGTGGTTGTCCACGTGTACGACGTAACCAACAGCGAATCGCAAAAAACCAACAACACAATCCTCAGCATCAACAGGATCTTCAAGGACGGTATCGGAATCGGCGGGATCTTTCACAGCGCCATCCAGGTTCTTGTAATTTTTCAAAAAAAAAAAATTTAAAGGGTTTTTTTTTTCTCTTTTCCCTTTTCGATTGGATATTTTAATTGCTATATTCGTACTTATTTTTGAGAATGTGCGTTGTTGTCATGTCGTGAGGGGACAATATGTTGTTAGATCTGAAGGGAACTTTAGAGATCTCTGTTCTCAGAAATGTATTTAGACGATTTTAGGGCCACTGTGGTTTGCGTGCGAATAAATTCATTTGAAGCTTGAGGTTTGGGGCTGCGTGATGATTCAATTTGGGTTTGATTGGAGTGAGAATGAGATTAGTGCTCTTCAAATTGATTGAAGATTGCGTAGGTGATGCAAAGAACCAAAAAAAATAGGAAAAGAATTTTAACACCAAGAAAAATGGGGAAAAAGAAAAAAAATGGGAATGAAATGAAATAGGAAATGGTATTTATTCACATGAGGATGCTTAGCATCACAAGCTGGTGTGTAACTGGGTGTTACAGAACTTTGGGTTTGTTATACTTCTGTACACATTGTGGTGGAAGCGAGGAGGTGTTAACCTAAGTGGTTGCATAGATGGGTTTTATTGATTTCGCATGTCTCTGGATTTGTGCGTTCGGCTGTAACCGATGCGATTTAGTGATGCAATTTAATAGATAAAGCGGTTTATTTGGAGGGAATATCCTTCTTTAGACCTGCGGCCTCGCAATTTTATTTTTCCATGCATGTCGTCGAGCTGCATTCATTCTGTGGACTGCGAAATGCTCTTTAGTGTCCGCATTAATTTTCTTATTTGTATTACTCTTAAGAATAGGTCGTGGTCGCTTAACTTTTGACTTAGTACTTGCTTCTGATATCTAGTTTCAGTTACCTCTGCTAATTTCTTTTTTAATTTGGTAATGGTTGGGAAGAGGGGAATCGACTTGATTTTCGTCAATTTGTTTTGGTTCTTGAAGGATTATGTCCCTGTTGGCAGGTCTATGGTACTGAAGAATGGTCTTTCGGGTTTTGTGAATATGGTAGTGGAGTCTTTAGCTGCCCTCCGACTAAAAATCCCATGTATACATTTCGTGAAACTATTGTCCTTGGGGAGACGGAGTTCACAAATGGAGGGGTGAACCAGATCTTGAGGGAACTCAGTAGAGAGTGGCCGGGAAGCTCGTATGATCTGCTTTCCAGAAACTGCAATCACTTCTGTGATGATTTTTGTGAAAAGCTTGGTGTACAGAAACTTCCAGGTGATGTGCTTTTCTCTAAACTTTTGGTATTGTAAATGTAATTGATTCCCTTAACCATATGGTTTCCTTGTTCATATGTGACCATGCACAACCTCTGCCAGCTATTAGAAATTGATTTGCCTTTCAAAATAATCGGTGTATGTTGCATATGAATGACAATGAGTTTCTGTGATGTGAGAATACCAATCAATTTTATTTGTGGGGGTGTGGTCATTTGGGTGTGGTTTGTGTGCGCTTGTGCATGTGTGGGTTTGTCTGCATGGGTTATTCGATCATTATTAAATTTGAAAATTTTCTTAGACTTGATCATGCGAGTTGCTATCATTATCTCTGCTTTTCTGGAGTATCCTAGTGCTTTTGTTAGTTTGTTGTCTTCAGTTTTTGTGCAATGGCACGGTTGGCTGAGTCGTTATCATATTGATGTTTTTGTATTTAGACTTCAATTCTTCTTGGAAAATGTGGTTTATTCCATGTACAAAGTTAGCTACATGCTACAAGACTGCAAACTTTTGGAAAATTGTTTTGTAAACCATGTTGCAAAAATTGGGTTCAATTTCATGAGAGGAACGCCATTTGATATACATTTTTAGCCCGTTACCCACCATTTTAAGCTTCTGAAAAAGAAGAAAAGGTTTTCTTACTCAATCAAGTGTTTCTTGTCAAATAATCTAATTTCCAACTCAATTACTTTCTTTTACAGCTTGGGTCAACCGTTTTGCAAATGCTGGCGATGCTGCCCTGGAAGTTGCAGAAACTACAGCCGTTAAGGTAAGGAAAACTTCCGTCTGTCCTTTCACAGGTTTGTTTATTCCTAGGATATTATAACTGTGAACCATAATGAACTTTTAGTAGCGTAAATTTATCAGCTAAAAAGAGAAGAAAGTAGTGTAAATGGATAGTTGTTTGCCTCTATATTAGTAGAGGGGATCAACAACTTATCAACTAATACAATTAAAACTATGTTAACTATAGCTATAGTATGCATGACACATGACCCACTTCAGCCTCTATATTAGTAGAGGGGATCAACAACTTATCAACTAATACAATTAAAACTATGTTAACTATAGCTATAGTATGCATGACACATGACCCACTTGACTTTTCTCACCCTCGGGGGATCCATATGCACTTAAATTAATTCTGTTGGTTTCGGGAGTGGAGAACCAAACCTGGAATCAAAAAACACAAATTGCACAAAAATCCGCTTATCGGTCGACCGACACAAGCTCGTCGGTCTACCGATGTGAAGCCAAGAAGAATTACGAGAGTTTCAGATAGGTCAACCGACGAGCTTGTCATAGTTGACCGAAAAGGTGCACGAGAACCCTGTAGAAAACAGAGTTCTGACTGGTCGACCGAAGCAAACTATCAATCGTCCGATGGCGATCAACCGATCGACCGATGCGATGCTATCGGTCGATCGAAGTCGGGTTTGGCAGTTTCTTGATTCGGGTTGGGTTTTGTTTTTGGGCTGAGTATATATATGTTTCCTAAAACGTTTTAGGGTAATTTAAGGACGTCTTTGAAAGAGTTTTGATGGCACTTTAAGAGCAGAGATCTTAGAGAGAGAGAGTGTGTGTCTTATTGCGAGCATTGTAATCTTCTTCAATTAATCAAAAAAATTTTGGTGTGGCTCCCGAGGACGTAAGCACGTTTGCCGAACCTCGTTAAATATGGTGTTTTCTTCTTTTGTTCGTTCTTTCCTGCAAGTTTTTCTTTTATTTGCTGTGCTTTTTTGCTTGCCTACTTTTGACACATGATCCGGAAGGGCACGGGTAATCGTGTGTTCAACCCCAACAACTGGTATCAGAGCTTCATTCGGCAAAAATTTGTGTTTTGAAAGAGATGGCAAAAGAAAGAAAATTAAAGATCGAGAAGTTTGACGGATCAGACATCGTCTACTAGAAGTCACAGATGGAGGACTATCTGTATCAGAAGGATCTTTACCGTCTGTTGACGAGAAAAGCTAAAGAAAAGAAGAAAGAGGAATCAGACGAGGACTGAGAAATACTGGACCGGAAGGCTCTAGGGGCAGATTCGGTTATCGCTCGTCAAATCAGTCACCCATAATATATTGAAGGAGAATATGATAATGAGGCTTATGGAAGCGCTCACGAAGATGTACGAGCAACCGTTAGTTACAAATAAGGTGCATCTCGTCAAAACACTTTTCAACCTCAAAATGGCAGAATGATGCTTCTTCACAATGCATCTCAGCGAGTTCAACACGATCGTTGATTAACTTATCTTAGTCGACATCACGTTTGATGACGAAGTCCATGTCCTATTGATTCTATCGCTATGGCTGGATAGTTGGGTAGGTTGCGTGATCACAATTAGCAACTCGGCGGGGAAGGAGAAGTTGAAGCTGAGCGAGGTTGTTAGCATGATTCTATCCGAGAAGGTTAGAAGAAAATCGTTCGAATCAGAAGGTTCCGGTTCAATCCTAAATCTCGAATAGAGAGGCCGAAGTTAGAAGAAAGGTAATCAGAACAAGAATCGGTCGAAGTCGAAGAAGAAGGGGTTGAACTCGAATGTTAAGCCTATCAAAGGGAAGTGTTGGAACTGCGACCAGGAGAGCCATATGTCTTCAGTCTGCAAGGCGTCAAAGAAGGATGCGGATGAGTAGGAGGCTCATATCTTGCTAGATGACTTGATCTTTACTATGGATAGCGACTTCGACTCATAGGTTATTGATTCGAGAGTCTCATTCCACGCTACTGCTAATAGGAAGCTTCTTTAGAACTATGTAGCATGAGACTTTGAGAAAGTATACTTGGGGACAACGAGGCTTGCAGTATTGTTAGAAGAGGCGATGTGCATATTCAGATGAAGGGCTCTAAGTGGAATTTGAAGAACGTCAGACACGTACCGAAACTGAAGAGGAATCTTGTTTCGATTGGCTAGCTTGGAGCGGAAGACTATGCTTCAATATTCATCGGGGATTCATAGAAGATCTCCAACGATACTATAGTGGTTGCTAGCGGCAACAAAACATGAACTCTCTACCTTACTTCACATGCGAGTGATACCCGCGCAGTTACAGCTGGCAAGGAGAGTTCTGTGGCACAATAGGCTGAGACACATGAGTGAGAAGAGTATGAAGATTCTACACTCATAGGGAAAGCTAACCGGTATCGATTCAGTTGAGGTTGGTGTTTACGAGGATTGCATCTACGGGAAGCAAAAGAGGACTAGCTTTCAAAAGAGTGGAAGATCACCTAAAGCTCAGAAGCTAGAGCTCGTCCATATATATATTTGACGTCCAGTAAGTGTGGCTTCTCTTGGCGGTTCGGCGTATTATGTCATTTTTATCGACGATCACTCGAGGAAGGTGTAGGTATACTTCATGAAGTACAAATCAGAGGTGTTCGGGATCTTTAAGAAGTGGAAAGTCATGATAGAGAATGAGACAGATATGAAAGTTTAGTGTTTGAGATCAGACAATAGTGGAAAATACGAGCTGGAGGAGTTCAAAAAGTTCTATGGCTTGAACGAGATTCGTTTAGAGAGGACTACTCCAGGGACACCGCAACAGAATGACGTTGCAAAGAGGATGAATAGGGCGTTGACAGAGCGTGCGAGGAGCATGCGTTTACACGCAGGTCTACTTAAGATGTTTTGAACAGATGCGGTGCATACGACAGCTTATCTGATTAATCATGGGCCATCAGTTCCATTAGATTTTGGGATTTCAGAAGAGATTTAGAGTGACAAGAAGGTTAATTTCTCACAATTACCCATATTTGGTTGCGTGATATACGTTCATATCAGTGACTATGTCAGGGACATGTTAGAAGCTAAGTCACAGAAGTGTACATTCATTGGATACGGTATTGATGAGTTTGGATATCGTCTTTGAG
This sequence comes from Asparagus kiusianus, assembly GCA_022839385.1. Taxonomy (NCBI): domain Eukaryota; kingdom Viridiplantae; phylum Streptophyta; class Magnoliopsida; order Asparagales; family Asparagaceae; genus Asparagus; species Asparagus kiusianus. The sequence continues at coordinate 8,342 of BQKN01009313.1, read as the reverse complement.
ATGAGAAAAATAAGAAGATCACCAGGAGTAGAGATGTGATATTCAATGAAGAAGTGATGTACAAGGACATGGATAATGCCAAAGATAGTCAAAGCAGTGGGAGCAGCACTAAGGATGCAGGTGGATCCGAATTCATGGATTTGAAGGAACTTTCAGATGGGGGAGACAATGTCAATTCTGATCGAAAAACGGAGGAGACTCCGGGTGCAAAGACTACTACCCAGGACGTGAAGCTTAGGAGGTCATTCAGGGTGTCCAAATCAAATCTCAGATATCTCTCATCACTTGATTATTTACTTTTGACAGATATCTATGAACCAAAGTGCTATGAGGAGGCTATGCAAGTTAGTGAATCTCAACAATGGGAGCAGACGATACAAAAAGAAATGAATTCTCTTCACTCGAACGAGACATGAGAGTTAGCCTAGCTACCTGCATAGAAGAAAACCTTACATAACAAATTGGTCTACCGAGTCAAGCAAGAAAGTGATGGAAACAAGAGATACAAAACCAGATTAGTTGTGAAAGGGTTCCAACAACGGAAAAGAGTGGACTATATGGAGATATTTTCCCCTCGTTGTGAAGCTTACAACCATTAGAGTGGTGTTGAGTTTAGTAGCTACTAAAAATCTCTATTTTGAGCAATTGGATGTGAAGACTGACTTTCTTCATGGTAATTTGGATGAAAAAATCTGCATGAAACAACATGTTGGCTTTATATAAGGAAAGGAAGAGATGACGTGTATGCCCAAGAAGAGTTTGTACAGTTTGAAACAGGCTCTGAGATAGTGGTACAAGAAGTTCGATAATTTCATGCAGAGCAATGACTATGAATGATGCAATTCAGATCATTGTTGCTACTTCAAGAGGTTCGAGTCCAGCTATATCGTGTTATTATTGTATGTTGATGACATGTTAGTTGCAAGACTGTGTTTAGAGGAGATAAACAAATTAAAAAAGTAGTTGGCGAATTAGTTTGCTATGAAGGATCTGGGTGCAGCGAAACAAATTCTTGGGATGCGAATCAGTCGAGATGAAGCCGAAGGGACGTTGAAGTTGAGTCAAGCTGAATACATCGAGAATGTACTTCAGAGGTTTAATATGGAGAATGCCAAGCCTGTCGACACGCCCATTGTAAGTCAACTCAAGTTATCTGAGGAGCAATCACCCAAGAGTCAAGACAGATGCAAAGAAGGAGCACATGAACAGAGTGCCATAATTAATCAGTCATTGGTAGTCTTATGTACGTGATGGTTTGTACGAGGTCATATATCACCCATGCAGTGGGAGTTGTGAGCAGATGTGCAAGCAATCCAGGGAAGTAGCACTGAGAGGTTGTGAAGTGAATATTGCGATATTTGAGAGGGGTTACAGATATGTCATTGTGTTTTAGGAGGAAGAAATTAGCACTGTAGGGATACGTGGATGCAGATTTCGTCGGTGATCTTGATACGAGACGAAGTACCACGAGGTATGTTTATACCTTATCATCGATAGCAGTGAGTTGGGTCTCACGTTTGCAGAAGATAGTAACATTGTCCACAACTGAGACAGAATGTCGTAGTGACTGAAGTCAGCAAGAAGATGATTTAATTGACCGGATGCCTGAAAGAATTGGATTTGAAGCAGGGGAACGGCGTTCTTTATTGTGATAGCCAGAGTGCTATACAACTTGCCAAGAATCTAGTATATCATGTCGGAACGAAGCACATCGATGTACGTTACCATTTCATACACTCCCTGATAGAGGACAGCAAGTTATAGTTGGAGAAGATTTTGGGGAGTCAAAATCTTACAGACATGTTGACGAAAGCAATGACCATCGACAAACTAGAGTTGTACGCAACTTCAGTTGGCATTCACGCGTAGGAGACGAAGACGGGGCCACACTAAGAGGATAGACAGGATCGCCGATATGATATTGATTGAAGAATGAATTTTTTTTGGGTAGGAGAAGATGCTTGCGAAGATGGCGGGAGTTTGGAAGAGCTCGTTGATGGCGGTTTGATTTCCAAGTGTGAGATTTTTGATTTCGGGAGTGAATAACCAAACCTGGAATCGAAAAACACAAACAGCACAAAAATATGCTTATCGGTCGACCTTGACCGACACAAGCTCATCGGTTGACCTCGACCGACACAAGCTCATCGGTCGACCTATGTGAAACCAAGAAGGATTACAGGAGTTTCGGGTTAGTCAAATGACGAGCTTGCCCCGGTCAACCGAAAAGGTGTACGAGAACCCTGTAGAAAATAGAGTTCTGGCCGGTCGACCGAAGCAAACTATCGGTTGACAGATGTTGATCAACTGGTCGAACGATGTCGATCAACCGGTCAACCGATGCGATGCTATCGGTCAACCGAAGTCGGGCTTGGCAGTTTCTTGATTCGGGTTGGGTTTTGTTTTTGGGGTGAGTATATATATGTTTCCTAAAACGTTATTAGGGTAATCTTAGGACGTCTTTGAGAGGGTTTTGAAGGCACTTTGAGATCAGAGATCTTAGAGAGAGTGTGTCCTATTGCGAGCATTGTAATCTTCTTCAATTAACTAAAGAATTTCTGGTGTGACTCTCGAGAACGTAGGCACATTTATCGAACCTCGTTAAATCTGGTGTTCTCTTCTTTTGTTCGTTCTTTCCTGTAAGTTTTTCTTTTATTTGCTGTGATTTTTGCTTGCCTATTTTTAACACAAGATCTGGAAGGGTACGGGTCGTTGTGTGTTCAAAACCCCCAAAAAATTCTCTCTCACCCCCTCCTTCCCTCCCTCCCCCCTCCCTTCCTTTTGTTAAACATAAGTAACACGCAAGAGGAACTCCGCCTTGCTCGATAGACGATAAGTCACTTTGCTGCTCTTCTGTTTTGGACTCTTGGGATAAGCTCTACGAGATGGGCCTTAAAAGGTCCTTTTTACTCCGGCACCATCTTTCGTGCTGGTTTCTCCCGTTACATATTGACGTCTAAACATGAGGGGGTAGGGGGGAGCGATCATAACTCTATCAAATGTTACCATTCTATCTACTACAGTAAGTTTAAGGATAAATTTTTAAAAACACCCATTTTTCAAAATTAATTAGCGAACTCGGCCTATTCAGAAAAAAATAAGCAAAATCGACCCTTTTCATCAGAAAAGGGTCGATTTTGCAAATTGGAGTTTTTTTTTGTGGAGATGGACGGGACTACTAGTCTCGTCCATTTCATCCCCGTGACCCCAAGTAGTCCCGTCCATTTCATCCCCATGACCCCCCTGACCCCTCAAACACCGCACCCTTCACTCTCTCTCCCCCTCAAGAAATCCCCGTGACCCCCCTGCCCAACTGCCCCCCCTTCCCTTCCTGCCCAACCCTCTTCCTCTTTTGGAAACATCTCAAACCCACAAGCAATCTTCATCCCGATCTCCGCCTCCACAAACCCCTCCCTCCCAACCTACCGCCTCGCCGGCATCGGATACCCCCTTGGTGCCTGAAATCTCTGCTACACAAGCTGCCCGTACATCGCCCTCGTCATCGAAACCCTCACCTTAACCATCTCCCCCTGCCCAAACCTCTCCATCCTCATCGCGTCCTTCATCGAATCCACGTTGCGGTCGTAAAACCCCTCCACTGCCAGCGAGATCAAGCTCGACTCGTGCTTCAGGACCCGCGCCACGCTCGTCGGGACCCTAACCCTAACCCTGTGCATGTTTCTGATCGGGGTGAAGGGTGCGGTTTTTGAGCGGAGGGGAGAAAGAGGGGGTCTGGGTGAGGTTTTAGCAAAATCGACCCTTTTTTGCACGGGACTACTGGTCTCGTGCAAAAAAAAAGGTCGATTTTGCTTATTTTTTTGTTAAATGGTCTATTAAATTTGAAAAACGGACGTTTTTCAAAATTTCTCCTAAGTTTAACCTCATCTTTTAAGTTTGTTGATTGAAATCCTATTCCTCCATATCTCTACTGCAGCTTAGACAAGCAAAGGAGGAAATAGTCTCAGCCAGCAAAGTGGCCTACAGATTCTTGTCCGGTGTGGCCTCAAACTCATCGGTCTCACCAAGCAACACAGATAATACAAACAATGGCAGCCCAAGATTCCAGGGTGCCTGGTTCAAGAACCTCATCTCACCAGCTCCCAAGCCATCAACCAGCACTCCTCCAGAAGATTCGTCATCGTCTTCTTCATCATCAGCAATCGATGACGAACAGTCACTTGAACATCTTAGATCAACAGGACAACTGCAGTGCTACCGTAATCTGTAGACTTAACGAGAGGTTAGAAATACTTAGATGATCATTGTTGTTATTACTTAAGTTACATGGTTTGTTCTGAAGAGAATCTCGAGTCATTATATAGATCAGAAGAAAACACATTTTCGAATCTTTTCAAAGAAGTTTTTGTTTGTTTTGATGGAAATGTAGATGCTTGGAAAAGGATTGAAGGTATCACCACCCTTTCACTCTTTAACCACTTTGTTTATTACTTTCTTTGAACTTCCGAAGCAAAATTTCTAGCTTTGCGAGAGGGTCTCCTCCATATTCCTTGCAAACCAATGGGAAATTCTACGCTGTTGGAAAGCAGTCCCTGTCACAGAATCCTCTTAATGGGCCCATATTTCCATGGATCTCTAACCAAATCCATGGAAACAAGGAGCTCCTATTGGCTTACACAGGTTTTGAACCAAATACGAGTGAAAATGCTGAAGAAAAATCTTGTGTATGCATAAAACATCTGATCATTTACAGGGGTTGGAAATATACAACATTACTCTTTATCAATGTCACATACACAAGGGCAATCGTTTTCTGCGAATCATTGAAGCGATGGAGTTCAGCGCATTGGCTGCTATCCTCGACTTGATCTGCCCCCTCTTCGGTATCTGCCTCTTGCCATTGGCGAGCGGGGCTACAAGAAGATTCATTTTTTTTATGGAGGCTTGTATGAGGTTTTTGTTTGCTTGGTTCTCTTGTCCTCTCAGTTTCAGGTCCATTTATAGAGTTGAAAGAGACAGAAGGCCGTGGTAATTTGTCACGGGACATGACAGCGAAGACTAACCTTTGATGGGTTTAAATCATAGTGGTGTCTGTAGGATTAAGAGCAAATTGCTTGAGTCTGGTATTGCCCACTTGAGGAGTTGGCACTGAGGATAAGGTAAACGCTACTAATATTTTTTAGGACAAATTTTTAAAACCAACCCATTTTGAAACTTAATTGTAAAAATCGACCTATTTCGAATTTAATCGTCAAAATCGACCTAGTTTCAGCTAGTTGGCTGAAACTGGGTCGATTTTGGCGAAATAATTTACGGAACTTCACGGGACTTCAAGTCCCGTGAGGTTTAAGCGCGTCGTTAAACTTCATGAGACTTGTTAAACTTCACGGGACATCAAGTCCCGTGAAGTTTCGCAACCTTTTTTTATATCAAAATCGACTCAGTTTCAACCAACTGGCTGAAACTGGGTCGATTTTGATAATTAAATTACAAATAGGTTGTTTTTTGTAATTAAGTTGCTAAATAGGTTGGTTTTGAAAATTTGACCTATTTTTTATAAGGTGAAGAAATCTGGCGACTGGATTTTGTTTCTGTAATAGTGTCTAACTGTGTATAGAAATGTGTAACTGTAACTTGAATTGTAATTTATAAAAGGTTTAATTGTAAACTTGAACTTCGTAGTATCACCAATTGTGAATAGGCTCCATGTAGTTCTATTTGTTGCGAATAGACTCCTTGATGAATTTATTTTTGACTCTCAAAATCATTAAAAATGTTGAGGCGGCGGATGACCCCCCTTAGTTCTATTGATGAGGATAGACACCTAATTGCTAATTTCTTTGATTTTTTAAAGAGTCGAAAAAGCTCACCGAGTGTATTCACAATTGGTCGAAAAAGTTCTCTAATTGTATTCACAATTGGGCTAATACTACAGGGATTCTATTTGCAACAAATGGAATAATATGGGGTGCAAATAGAACTATAATTTTTTTAAAATTGGGTGATACTGTAGGCGTCTGTCTACAATTAACCCTCTATAAAAATAGATTATAGAACACATTTGTACAAGAAGAGCTTGGCACTGGAGATAAGGATTAATAAAATAATATATTTTTTATAATAGGATGACGAGACGTGAAGGCTGCCATGGTATCAATTTCATGTGCACTGTGGCGGTTGAAGATGGACCTTAGTTTAATATTTTCATGAAAATGAGGCACCATGCGGAGTGTGCAGTTGAGCAAATTGGTTGGGGGTCCTTATTAAGATGATTCTAGTAAATCTAGTCCATAAGCCGCTTAGTTCTATACATCCCCTTCATTCAAATATCCTGAATTATTTAGATCCAAACACAAAAGTAGACAATTTTTCGTTTTAAACCGAAATGGCCTATTTAACCTTGGTCGTGTAAATCATTCTCTGATCAAAAAGTATACCATACATTTAAGAGGTAAGGTACATATAGTACTAATTATTAGAGGGGTTAATTTTAGAAAATACCTCTTAGCTACTGGCGTCATCTCAGAAAACTCCTATCAACTATTTTGAATCTAGAACACCCCCCTCTCATCCCTCGATTTTGGGATTGTTGTAGTAACCCCCATCAACTTTCAAAATATGATTTATCCCCCTCGATTTTTCTCACTTAACCCCCTAAACTAATAAAATTAAATCTAAATGAACTCATGATTTAAAATTGCCAAACTATCCCTAAGACATTAAATTTTTTACCATGGTGTTCCTTTTAGTTTTTTGATTAAATATACGTTCCATTTTATTTTCCCCTTTTTTTCTTCATCCACCATTTTTATTGCTACGTCCACGTGCGAACCCAATGTTTTCTTTCTTTTTTGAAACATTAATCTACTTTTATGTTCTACTTATCCATACTTCTAATGTTTGAAACAATCGAAACTTTTGAATTTTTTGGAAGATTAATTTCCTCATAAAAAATCATCGAATTAAAGTCTACATAAGTTGGAATGTGACTTGGCCGACAATACAACCATACAGTCATATTCACATCTCTAGATTATCATGTACACAAATATATAACCAAAAACTACACCATAAAGCATGTTACTAAGATAGCAAAGAAATATATAGATAAAAAAAAAATCTTTAGAACGACAAAGTTCAACTACATCTATACAAAAAGGGAAAAGAGTAAGAAAATACATCATAGGCTAGACAGGCCACATGTGGCTCCAAGAAAAGTCCGTAACATAAAAAAAGAACTATCTAAAATAATTGAAGAAAGTAGAAACTGAAAAAGTAGATCGGTGATCACCGCCGCTGGGTTTACTCCTCAAAATATTTGTGATCATATGAAGAAAGAATATTCCCTGAGACTGGGGTGCGCAAATCCCAAGTGAGTCTAAAAACTCTCAACAAACATGTAAAATTAAGAAATTGTTGACATGGTTGGTTTTTTGAACTAACATGGTTTTTTCTTCAACAAACAATAGTTTGCTTATTGCACATTTTGAATTGATGATATTAGGGGTGGGGATTGTGGGGGTTATTTGACAAAATTGTAAAAATGAAGCGGAGTTTTGGGAGACACCCCGTAGTTGATAGGAGTTTAATCATATTTGGAAAGTCGAGGGGTTATTTACAACGCCCTCAAAATTGAGATTTTTTAAAGTTATAACAGTTGAGAGGAGATTTTCTGAGACAAGCCTCATAGTTGAGGGGTTTTCTAAACTTAACCCTTTTACGAATGACACTTGTCCAGCAATTGAGGGACACGGGCCTGCAAATAAATAAATGTAGGAGAAACTACTCAAAATGAGTGAATAACTAAACAAATATTCTATAGAGTGTCACACCACAAAAACTGATAACATTAATCAATAACAACTGGTAACACGACCTCGTGTTGCTGCGGACAATACATTATTAAAGCAACAAGTAACACACTCAATACTTCTAAAACTCATAATCTCACGCACCAATCTAGGTAACAACCGAGCAGAAGATAAACTTAGATAGTAATTAATTACTATGCAATATGAATTGCGCGGTGATTATTAAATAGAGACGGAGCAGATGGCGGGAACGTAAGCAGACCCCCTGCCCCCAGTAACCGCAAGACAATCACGCCACACTTTGCTCCTCGCTTTCTCTACGCATTCGTTGCATAACGCTGCGTTCAGCGTGTAGCATATGTCGTCACTCTGAAGGAGGGCGCGGCGTGGCTTGGTCTTCTTCATCTCCAAATTCTTTCTTGTTGTCCCCGGAGGGAGATGGAAGTTCCCTCCGTTGACGCTGTTCGCTCCGTACCTGCAAGTAGTTGTGATGTGTTCCTCGTTGATGAAAGCAGCGAGTACTGCGGTGCTGCATCCTACGATCAGCAGGAGCAGAACGAAGGAAGATGCCGC
>BQKN01009246.1:0-10385 GCA_022839385.1 Asparagus kiusianus | reverse complement strand
TTGTTTCATATTATATTGTGTTTAAGAATATATTGCATAGAATATGCATATTTATGAAAATATTGTATTTCTAGGTTATAGACTTCATAACAACATTTTATATCTTTTATCAAGTCTTTACAATCATTTCATAAGGTTTCAAAATGTTGTTTAAGTCAAAATATCAAAATATCAATTTTTAGGTTTTCATGTTTTTGAACATATTTGTAAAATGATGATATTTTATATTTGGGAGGTCTTTTCTAAAAACCAGTTTTTGTAGCATGTGTATTATCATGTCTACATTCATTTCCCAAAGTTTTATATTTTTTGAATTTATTTGATATTTTTAAACAGGCTTTTAAAATCAGAAATCTATTTCAAAACTGTCAATTTCATATATTAGTTTGCGGTCGACCGTCACGGTCGACCGTGCCTGTGTCTTTCCCTGAGTGGGCTGCAGCAATTTTCGCGGTCGACTACCACGGTCGACCGTCAGCTCGAAAATTCCCACGGTCGATCGTCACGGTCGACCGTCAAAGTTTTTGGAATTTTCTGAGCCTCGAAAGTGGCTCGCGGTCGACCGTGAGTTTCTTAGGGTCGACCGCCGCACTGTCTTTCATTCTCCAACGGCTATTTCCTGCAGCCGTTGTTTGGAGTTTTTGGTCTTTTGTTTGGGGTTTTTGGCTGAGGTTTTGGGAGGTTATAAATACCCCATTGATCTCAGTTCTCATAACCATCCAATAAAGTTTTTTAAACAAGTGTAGTTTGGTTTTAAAGTCTGTTTAGTGTTTGTTTAAAAGAGTTTTGTTTGTGAAGAAGTTTTTCACAAGTGGAGGAGATCATCTACATTCATTGGGCTTCATTTTAATCCATCTCTCCATCTTGATTTTCAGAGAAGAATTCCTAAACTCCATTTCTAGATATTTATTGTTTTGTTCATAATTTCTATATGCTAGATTTTAATTGAGTTTAGTTGATTTGATTTCACTCATTGTTTACACACACCCACATGAGTTTATCGTATTTTCATACATAGTATATTTGGGTTGGTGAGAGATTGTAACATTGAGTTGTGCTTAATTGAGTTCTCGCCTTGTATGAGAGAACAAATCATTTGTTGTTATTTGAGAGTATTGTAGAGTTTTCGGTTAGCTAGAAAACCAAGTGTGAGGAAGTGTAGACGTTGATCGGTGAACGTTGAAAACCGACATTGTGAGTGCGATCTCGTGGAGATTAATTGTGTAGTTGTGAAGTTTTCGGTTAGCTAGAAAACCGAGTGTGAGGTGTAAACGTTATTTGGGTAAGCGTAGAAAACCCAGTTTTGATAGTGGATTTCTCCCTAGGAGTGGGAAGCGGAGATGTAGGCAGAAGGTCCGAACTCCGTGATCATTTGAGTGTGTTTGAGTTTGTCATTGGCACATTTGCTTATGTATTTATCTTATATCACCAATTGCCTATTACTCTTGTATATTTTACCCTATCACATTTGTAGTTTGATTATATCACCCTTGTGTTAGTTTATATATCCTTGCATATATCCCATAGTATATCTTATTGCTAGGATATTGCTCTTGTTCATATTGCATATTCTTGCTCATAACATATTATATATCTATCTTACAAGAATAATTTATTAATTAGTTTTAATTGGTATAAAATTGAATTAGATTAGCAATAGATACTAATCACCCCCCTCTAGGGTACAACACTGCCAACGCAGCTCATGTTCGCTGCCAACGCAGCTTCCAAATCGCTGCAAACGCAAGTCAGATCCAGCTGCTAATGCTGCCAACGCAGCTTCCAATTGCTTTGTCCGAGCTTCTAGACGTTGCGTTCGAGCTTCTAGACACTGCGTTTGAACGCATAATTCATGCCGGAACGCGGATTTTGCATTTGACTCGTTCAAACACGAGCTGAACGGTTTCAAAACCATTTCCTACGATCCGAGGGGATCACATCTCTACTCAGGAGTGATTTAAGGGGGGGGGGGGGGGGTTACATCTCATTAGCCCCACTTAGGAGCGAATTAAGGGGGCGATTACACCCCTTAATCTCTTATAAATAACTAAGAAATCAGCTTAGTTCGGATCCTTCTTTTTCATCCTTCTCTTTGGCAGCAAAGAAGAGATCTTGGGGGGAATTTCTGGAGGTTTGGTGATCAGCAAGAGGAGCTTTTTGGGCTTGCATCCTGGAAGATTTTTATAGATCTAGAAATCAGTAAAAGGGGATCTTCGCTCAATCTCTGGAGTATTCCTTGGAGCTTCATCCTTAGCTTATTAACCGATTTCAGTTAAATCAACTATTTTAAAGAGTTTAAACTCGCTCTGAGTTATCAACTCATTCAGAGTTTTAAACTTACCACACAAGTTCTCCACAACGTCAAATCGTGAGGAGAAGATCACGTTCCAGTGAAACAAGACGTCGGATCATCAACGAGAAGCAAACTCGACGCGAGCATTCGAGGGAGGCATCTCATCGCTACCGTGAAGAACCCAGAATTAAACAAAGGGGAGGATCTCTGTCGATCCTCTTTTCTTTCGTAATCGGGAAATCCAAATTGTAATTGAGATTGAGAGAATACAAGTCAAATATATTTCTTTCAATATTTCTTTTTACTACAAATTTTCCACCAAACAGATTCACTTTATACCTTCCCAATAAACTATCCCTGGATTAGAAAGAAAACTACTCACAACGCCAACTATATAAGCTATATCTAGCTGAGTACAAACCATAGCATACATCAAACTCCCTACAGCTGAAGAGTAAGGAATATTCTCTATCTCACTCTTTTCCTCATCTGTAGTCAGACCAAACTTCTTGCTAAGCTTCAAAAGACCTGCAAGTGGAGTATTTATTGACTTGGTATCTTTTATGTTGAATCTATCAAGCAGCCGTTCAACATATTTCTCCTGTGATAACCACAACTTCCTGGCTTTTCTATCACAAGCAATATCCATACCAAGAATTCGCTATGCCGAGCCTAAATCCTTCATGTCAAAGGATTTAAAGAACTCCTTCTTCAGTCCACCAATTATCTGACTATTCTGACCAACAATCAATATATCGTCCACATAAAGCAAAAGGATAATGAAGCTAGAATCTAAAAATCTCCTAAAATACACACACGAGTCTGCAACTATCCTCTAGTAGCCATGATTCAGCATGAAAGAATTATTTTGTACTATGGCCTGGGTGCCTGCTTTAAACAATAGAAGCTCTTCTTCAACCTGCAAACCATGTGTTCTTTTCCCTTCACTTCAAAACTCTCTGGCTGCTCCATGTAGATCTCCTCCTCTAAATCACTATGTGTTAGCCTCATAGTTATGAGATTACTCCCTAATCTTGTTTTGATGATTACAAACAATTCCTAACATTGTGTGTCGAGTGCTTGCATTTATTTTGTTAGGTAATCTACACAAATATCCTAGTTAGAGGTTGGATGGAATTGCGCCATAACGATCATATCAAATGGAGGTTGGCGGAAATAGTGGTATGAAGCCATTTGCAATTCAATTCATATACAAGATCAAGCTTCATTAATGTTACCAAGATCGAGCATCATGAAGATCATTGCTTGGTATATTAGTTTAGGTGTTTATACTTGTGTGTTAATACTTCAAGCAATTATACATACACACATATTTATTAATTTTATCAAAATATAGTTATTTTATGAAAATATTGTGTTATTGGTTTATGGAATTAACAATCATTATATACATCTTTTATTAAGTCTATAAAACCATTTTATAAGGTTTTAAAACTTTTGTTTAAGTCAAAAATCAAAAATCAAGTGTTTATACAAACATGTATTTGAATGTTTTTACAAAATAATAATATTTTACAAATGGGAAGTGTAAATTGAAAAATTCTTTTTGTAACATATTTATTTTCATGTTCATAATTATTTTCCAAAGTTTTATATTTTTTGGAATTTATTTGCTATTTTTAAGGAATTTTAAAAATCAGATTTCATATATGAACAATGCATGTGCACATTCATGAGTCGACTTATAAGATCTGATAAGTTGACTTATGAACTGCTCTGAAAAATATATTTTCTATTTGCTGAGTCGACTTACTATTCCAATAAGTCGACTTATACTAAGCTAATTTATGTCCTCTATTAAGTCGACTTACAAACTGTTTTACAGATAGTAGTTTTCTTTTGCTAAGTCGACTTTTGTACATTGACAAGTTGACTTATTACATATGAGTCGACTTATAACTTCTGACAAGTTGACTTACAAACAAGCCGTTGCACAGTAATGACTATTTTCTAGATTTTATTTATTTTATTATTTTTATGGATTTTTGGTGTTTCCTTGGGCTGGTTTCTTCTATCCTATATATACCTCTTTGCCATAACTATTTCTAACTACCAAGAAAGTTTTTAAACAAGTTTAAAGGATGTTTAAAGTTTGTTTAGTGTGTTTAGAAGTTTTGTTTGTGAAGAGATTTTCACAAGAGGAGGAGATTATATCTTTGGTGTTTGGGCTTTCAACCTCATCTCTCTCTCTCTCTCTCTCTCTCTTAATTTTTAGAGAAGATTTTCTAAACTCAATTATCGCTTTACATTTATAATTGTTTGATTATTTTTTTAAGCTAGAGTTTATATTGAGTTTATATTTGATTTACTCATTGATTACACACACACCCCTTGAGCTTTTAGTATTATCACATTGAGTATATTTGGGTTGTGGGGAGTGTATCATTGAGAGTGAGCTTACGTAGAGTTCTCATCCATTGTAGAGAACAAGCATTTTGTGTTTGTGGTTTATTTGTGAGATTACTTTGTAATACACTTGTATACCAAGAGGAGTGTGTGGTGAGAGACGGGGTCGATTCCAAGAGGAGTGGCGTCGGTAGTAAAGCCTAGGGAGAGGTTGTAAATCCGAGCACTTGAGGAAGGTGACACAGGCTAGAGATCAATACTTAGAGGGTGTAAAGTGTGATTGCAAGAGTGTGAGTTGAGAAAGTTTTCGATGAGTTAGAAAACCGATTGTGAGGTGTAAATATTTTGGGTGAACGTTGAAAACCCGTTGTGATAATGTATTCTCCCTGGGAGTGGGGAGCAGAGACGTAGGTCAGAAGGACCGAATTCCATAATCATTTTTTTATGTTTGTATTGTTCATTTGTCCACTATCATGTTTATATTGTCTAATATCATTTCATGTTTATTTGCCCTTAGTTTACATATCCTTGCAAATTATTCATTATATATTAATCTTGCTAGGATATATTTGTTAATAAGTTTTAATTGACATTAAATCAGATTAGATTAGCATTAACCCTATTTACCCTCCCTCTCGGTGCTTTCATTATGAAGGAATGTAGTATTCATATTAAGCTCCTCAATCTTGAGGTCTAAACTAGCTGCTAACCATAAGATAACTCTAATGGACGTCGTCTTCACAATTGGTGAAAAAATCTCATCAAAATCAATGTCCTTTTTCTGACCAAAGCATTTCACCACTAATCTGGTTTTGTATTTCTGAATCTCTTTGTAGCCATACTTCTTTAACTTGTTCTTCAAAACTTTTCTGTCCTTCGGTAAATCCATCAACTCATACGTATCGTTCTTCTCAAGAGACTTTATCTCTTTCTTCATAGACTGGAACCATTTGTCCCTATCTTTATGAATATGTTCCTCCTGAAAGATCTTTGGCTCCCCCTCTTCTGTTAGCAAAGAATACTCTGAAAAATAATATCTCGTGAATGGTCGAGCTCTCTAGCTGACCTCCTAAGTTGTGGCTCTGCAAACTCCTGCTGTTGGTGATGCTCCCCCTGCTGAAGAGCCTCTTGCTCGTGATCCTGATCACCGTCTCCCTGCTCTGGTATCTGACCATCATCATCATGCATCTGTTCTGTATCTATAGGATGTAATTGTTGACCTATTTGTTTTGATGATATTTAACAAATAATTTACATCTAATATTGTTTGTCTATTGTTTATGTTTTGTATTCATTGTAGACAAACAATATGTTGGAGGTTGGATGGGATTGCGCCATAACGATCATATCAAATGGAGGTTAGTAGAAATAGCGGAGTGAAGCTACACAATTCAAGTTGAAGATCCGAGTTCAAGCTTCATCCGCAAGTGTGCCAAGTTGAGCTTATTGAAGACCTATAGCTTGGGTAATCTAATTTAAGAGTTTATATTATGTGTGTTAAGTACTTTAAGCTCAATCATATATACACACACATTTTATTAGTTTCTTTACACACACACACACACACACACACAAGTTTTGGTTTTATAGTTTTCAAGTTTTAATATGAAACAATTGAATATAATTGAAAATACATTTCTTGTTTCATACTTATGTGCATATATATGATTTCATCAATATCAATTTTATTTAGTTCAATAAATCATATTTATTGTTTTTGAAAAGTTTGCAAAATATGCAATTTTGTGTAAATATTGTATTCTTAGTTTTTGGACTTAACAATAATCATATATATCTTTTATTAAGTCTACAAAATCATTTTGTAATGTTTCAAAATATGGTTAAGCTAAAATGTCAAAACTCATATGTTTATTATCATGTTTATAATCATTTCCTAAAGTTTTACATTTTTCTGATTTTATTTGCTATTTTTAAAAGAGGTTTGCAAATTAGATTTCTATTTAAAACAGACAGTGTGCATGTATTGATTCGACTCTTGAACAGTATTGAGTTGACTCATAAACTGTTGTGTAGTTTACATTTTGTTTCTGACGAGTTGACTCATAACATCATGAGTCGACCCATCAGGTTGAGTCGACTCATGCCTATCATAAGTCGACTCACAATCTGTGCTGGAAAGTGTGTTTTATTTCTGCTGAGTCGACCCATGACTTCATGAGTCGACCCATGCATGATGAGTCGACTCATGAAATTTATGAGTCGACCCATAAGTTGGTTTTTAGCCGGTAACGACTACTTATGAGTCGACTCATGAACAATACTGACTCGACTCATAACACTGTAACAGTTATATTTCCAGACTATATTGTTTTTGGGTTTTTGGACTTTTTTCTTGTTTTCTCTTGGCTTAGGGGTTCCTATAAATACCCCCATATATCCTCAGTTCTAAAGACTTAAGAGAATATTTTAAAAACAAGGTTTAACAAGGGTTTAAGTTTCATTTAGTTTTGATTTTAAGTTTGGTTTGTGAAGATTGTTTCACAAGAAGAGGAGATCATCTTTGGTTTGAGCTATCCACTTCACATCTCCATCTCTCTTGTTCTAGAGAAGTTTTCTTAACTCAATTATCTAGCTTGTTTACATTTACATTGTCATATTTATATTTGCTAGACTTTAATTGAGTTATTTTATTTCTCTTTGTTTACACACACAACCATTGAGCTTATTGTATTTGCATACATTATATAATTGGGTTGTGGGGAGTTGTAACAATTGAGAGTGAACTTAATTGAGTTCTCATCTATTGTAGAGAACAAATTTGTATTTGTGAGCCTTAATTATGAGATTCACTTTGTAATACACTTGTACATCAAGAGGAGTGTGTGGTAAGAGACGGGGTCATCCTAAGAAAAGTGGGGTAGGTAACAATACCTAGAGAGAGATTATAATTCCTAACACTTGAGGAAGACACGGACTAAAGACCAACACTTAAGAGGGTGTAAAGTGGGATTGCAAGAGTGTGAGATTGTAAAGTTTTTGGTGAACTAGAAAACCGAGTGTGAGGTGTAAATATTATTCGGGTGAGAGTAAAAACCCGGTTATGATAGTAGATTTCTCCCCAAGAGTGGGGAGCGGAGACGTAGGACGGAAGGTCTGAACTTCGTGATCATATTGTGTGTTTGCATTGTTTATGTTGCTCTATCACAATTGTATCTTTAGTTTAGATTGTTTACCCTTGTGTTGTTTATATATCCTTGCATATATTTCACCATATAGGATTCATCTCTTTATTCATATTGCATATTCTTGCTCATAACATATTATATATCTATCTTGCAAGAATAATTTATTAATAAGTTTTAATTGGCATAAAATCAGATTAGATTAACACAAGACCCTAATCACCCCCCTCTAGGGTCTAACAGTAATTGTACTAGAGATGAAATGAGTGTCATATCTATAATCTTACTAGCAACACTCTCTGACTGCTCTGCTTTCCCGAGATCTGCAATAGTCATATCTTCCTGAAAAACCACATTTGCTCGTCTGATGATTCGTCTCTTTTCTGGACTCCATAGTTTGTAGCCGAACTTGTCTTCTCCATAACTAAGGAAGATGCAATAAGCTACCCTATCATCAAGCTTTTGTCTCTTCTCCTTCGAAATGTGTGCAAACGCCTTACAACCAAACACCTTCAGATGAGAATAGAAAATATCTTTTCCAGACCAAAGTCTCTCTGGAATAACAAAACCCAAAGAAACTAAAGGATACCTGTTGATTATGTAGCATGCAGTGTGAACATCTTCAGCCTAGAAGCTCTTAGGTAACTTCACCATTTTCAACATGTATCTGACTTATTTTACAAAGATCCTGTTGTACCTCTCTACAACTCCATTATATTGCGGTGTGTTGGGCTCTGTCCTCTGATGCTGAATACCATGCTTAGAGTAATATTCTTTGAACTCAATGGAAGTGTGATCTCCTTCATTATTGGTGCGCAAACACTTTAAATTGCTGGAAGACTAAAAAACCTGATCCTTTGATCTCAACAAGAAGACCCACATCTTTCGTGATGCATCATCACTAAATTTGACAAAATACTTATTGTCACCCAAGGACTCCATCTCGATAGGACCACAAACATCAAAATAAATAAAATCAAGGATATTACCTTTTCTTTTAGAAGGCTTGCTAAAATAAACTCTATGTTGTTTGCCAAATAAACAATAATCACAATGGGTGAGTGACGAACCATTAACAAATAGAATGAGAGACTTCTTTGCCAATATCCGCAACCCCTTCTCGCTCATGTGCCTGAGCCTCCTATGTCACAAACTGAGAGTATCACCGTCTTGAGCCATACCCAAAGAATCATATGAAGCCTTTGCTTGAGTCTTATATAAATTACAACATATACTTCCTCTAGTCACCACAAGAAAGTCTTTGGTGATTTTTATATTTTCCTCCACCAAATTGAATTTCATATCCCATTCGGTCCAAAGTAAGACCCAAAATCAAGTTGAGCTGCAAATTGAGAACATGCCGCACATTCTTTAAGGTCAATATGCATCTAGTATCTACCTGCAAGTGTATATCATCAAGTCCTACAATCGTCGAGTATCTGCTATTGCCCATCTTCACATTACCAAAGTCACCTGCTTTATACGATGTGAAAATGTCTCGATTGAAGGTAGCATGATGTGTAACTCATGTATCCACTATCCACTCGGAATTCTGACTTGTAACATGCATATAATCTTCTTCCCTACAAATAAGAATAACATCAGTCTCAGATAAAGTAGATGTAGTGTCACTGTCAGCTTTCTTCTTCTCATCTTTCTTTTCATCTTTGTTCCCAGCTTGCTCTTTCTTTAATGCCCAACAATTCTTCTTGATATGACCTAGCTTCCCGCAATAAAAGAAATCTCTCCCTTTAGACTTAGATCTGCCATTGGATATGCTATGACCTATAGACTGGTCCCTATATCTGCTTATACCCTTGTTCTCCGTGACAAGTGCCTGTACGTTATCTGTGTTGTTAGACTTCCTCTGAGTCTTCTCATTGAATAAACTACTAGTAATCATACTCATCAATAACACACCATATGGAGCTACGTTGTTGACTGCCACAACAAGTGTCTCTTAACAGTCTGGCAAAAAACCCAATAGCAATAAAGCCTGTAGCTCATCACCGATAATCATCTTCATGGTAACTAACTAATTAATCAAACTCTTGAACTCATTCAAGTGCCCTGCTACGTTACTTCCTTCTTTGAATTTTAAGTTCACCAACCGCCTCATAATAAATGCCTTGTTTCCCATGGTCTTCTACTCGTAGAGATCCTCAAGCTTTTTCCAAAGAGACTTCACATTAGTCTCACCTGATACATGATGAAACACACTAACGTCGACTGATACATGCATATCAGTCGACTGACTGGCACTCATTTCTTCAAGTCCTTGTGAACCCCAAATTTCTTTATCTTTTTCGAAAACGACGATTTGTGATTTTGGGCATTCATGGATGTTCAATGACGATTTTTGATTTTTCTTCCATTTTCAAATTTGGGATATATATCAGGACTTTCATTTGGTTTTTCAAAATACTTTTGAAGTCAAAATTTTTGGTAGTTTGGATTTTTATACTTCGGTTGAAAACTATATGTTTGACTCACTATGTGTTTTGGATTGTTTAAAACTATGAATTTTGTTTTCTTATCTGAGTATTGGGACCCTTGTAACAACTTTTTTCTTAATGATATAT
>BQKN01009239.1:0-10053 GCA_022839385.1 Asparagus kiusianus | reverse complement strand
GCCGGGCCGCGGCCCGGCCGGGCCCGGGCCGGGCTCCGGGCCGGGCCCGGGCCACCGGGTAAAATGGACACCCCTAGGGTCACCCCCGCGTTCCAAAGACAACGCGAGGGTCACCCCCGCGTTTCAAAACAATAAAACGCTGGGTTTACCCCCCGCGTTTCAATACAAAACGTGAGGCTTACCTCCGCGTTTCAAAGCAACAAAATACGAGGGTCCACCCCTGGGTTTCAGAAACAGGAATACAACGCTCACCCTCGTACGGGTCTTGCGTGACAAATTCCTTCAACCAAGTTAATGATGTCTTTGAACAGATGTAGTGAACAACTCCTTTATGATTAGGAATCAACAATACCAAGATCAAAAAAAATTAAGATCCAAAGTATTTTAAAAATTTGTTCCAGTCATCTGCGAACTTTCAAAAACTTTGGAGGGGTTCTGTAGGCTGTCTAAAAATTACTGCAGATAGTTGGTCCCCATAAAGCACTGATGATAAAAGTTACGATCTGATGACTTTCACATCAACAGACGAAAGTTACAATCTGACGACTTTCACAACAACCGATGAATGTTACTATTCGACGACCTTCACGACAACACACGAGTTGTAAATAGACGACTCTCACATTCCAAAGAGTCAATTGCAAGGATTACAAGATGACGATCTTTGCAAAACTTGAAAAAAGATTACAAATTGACGATCTCTTCAAACTAAAACGTGGGGGTCATCCCCGCATTTTTATTCCAAAACGCGAGGCTCACCTCGGCATTTCAAACTTCAAACGCGAAGCTCGCCTCCGCGTTTCATATGCTGAAAGCGAAGGTCGCTTTTAAATGCGAACCTCGCGTTTGACCACTTCAAACATGTTTCGTTTTGGAACGTAATGAGGGCATTAAACCCCCATTATAGAGTGATTTAAGGAGTTGGTTACACCCCTTAGACCCTATAAATAGGTGTTTACAGCTGAAGAAGGATCGAAAGTTTTAAGAGCCTTGTGAGCTTTTGTTGTAACTTTTGCATTGGCTTTTAAACCGTTTTCGGTTGAAGAACTTATAAATCGACCAGAGGCTTATTTTAGTAAAAAAGATTGACTTCCTTTCTGGAATTAACTCGTTTACAGAGTTCTAAAACTCATTAAGAATTCTAAACTTGCCCTGCAAGTTCTTACTGACATCAAATCAAGAGGAATAGACAACGTTCCACGAAGTAAAATGATCGGATCATCAACGGGATACAAGATTCAAACTCGCATAGCCACTGAGAAAAACCCAATTTTAAACAAAGGGAATGATCTTCATTGATTCCTTCTCTCTTTTGTAAATCAGGAAACTGATAAGAGAAGATTGTAATTTCTTCTTCTAAGTTGGTTAGAGAGAGATTACTTTGAGAGATTGTATTTATTTTTTCTTAAGTTAGTTAGGAAAATTAATACAAATCTATTTATTCTCATTTCTTCTTAAATTTTTCCCGCAAACACGTGTATGCAAATTTGGGTTAGAGCAATCATCAATCGTTTAATTCGTGTTGAATCATCTTTTGAAATGGCTAATACACTTGTTCTTCAAGATATGTGTTACCCACCTAGAAATATAATCCCATCTTGCATTAAGCTTCCTGAGATCAATGGAACTAATTTTGAGTATAGACCGCATTACATAAACATGCTTCCAAAATTTTAAATAAATAAAACTGAAGACGCTTACATTTTTACCTCCGAGTTTGACAAAATTTGTCTTGTGATTAAGATTAGAGGACTATCTGAGGATACGATTAAGCTTAAGAGTTATTCCATTTGCTCTTAAGGACAAATCTAAGAAATGACTGTATAGCTTACCTATAAATTATATCTCAACTTGGGATGAATTTATCACCGTTTTTCTAAAAAAAACTTCCCTATCCAAAAAACGGTTAAGCTTAGAAATGTCATTCAAAACTTTAAGATAGTACCGGGAGAGCCATTCTAAAAGTATTCTGACAGATTTAAGGATTTTCTTATCCAATGTCTGCACTACAGTCTTAAGAAATAACGATTATGCCAAATCATCTATGAAGAATTGAATTATTCTTCAAAAACTTCTTTAGAATCAATGTGTCAAGGGGATTTTATGAAAAAAATACCGATGAAGCTTGAAAATTTTTAGAGATTTTATCCGAAAAATCATGCAGTGAGAACATTATGATGACAGAGTTTCATCAGTTCCCCAACTCAAATCTAGTGGTCTTTCCTTAGAGTCAAACATTGTCTCTAAAACACAGATGGCTACAATCCTGCGCAGGTTAGAAACCATAGAAATTAAGGAACGAGCTCCAGCTCAAATCAATCAAATTTCTACCTCAGCTTGTCACAACTATCATTCCCCAACTCATGTTTCAAAAAAATATCCTCTTAGAAAACAATCAACCACTAGGTCGGGTAAACGTTGCATTCCAGTGTCCCGTCAATGACCCATTTTCTCCAATCAATAATTCAGGTTCGAGAAATCACCCAAATTTTACATAAAATCAGGGAAGCTACTTCAGACATCAAAACTTCACTCCTACTTCAACCTAGCAATTTTCTAAGGATAACACGGTTCTTTTTAGTTCACAAAATAATTTCTAACAACAAAATCTGCCATATCCAAATCAGTCTCCCCACCATAACGATAAACGTCTCAATATTTAAGAAAAGGATTTGAAGACCATGATTAAAGCTTCTACATAGACCACTAACTGGTTAATTCAAACATCCAACACTTTGAATTCCTTCATGCAATCAACCTGACAAATTCTCAATTTTAACACCCAAGCCTTAGCTAGGTTAGAAACTCAACCTGGTCAACTAGCTAGTACTATGAGTGAGAAAAAACATTTCCGAGTCAACACGAAGCCAACTCCAAGGACACAGAATCAAGTTCAACATACTAAGCTCAAGTGAACACAATCCATTCACTACGATCAGGAAAGCAGGTCGATAATCAAGTTAGCATGCATCCAAGATTCTCTCTCCTTCTGATAACTCTACTCAGCAATCACCCCGTTCTAATGACCAAGTGTCTAAACCTGAACCTGAGCCTAATTTTGATAGGTATAAACTGATTGCTCCCTTTCTAGACAAACTCAGACCAAGGAAATACTCCCCTCAGAAGGAGAATATCGTAAAAACATTCAAGCAGGTTAAAGTAAACATTTTCTCCTAGATATAATTGAACAAATTCCTTCTTATGCAATATTTTTAAAAATTTTGTGCACCTAAAAGAGAAGAATAAATGTTTCGAAGAAAGTCTTTCTTACTGCCAATATCAGTGATATACTCTCAAAGGTCATACCTTTAAAACATACGAATCCATGTTGTCCTACCATCTCATGTGTTATTGAAAATAGCTTCATTGAGAAGGCACTTTTACACTTAGGGGCCAGTGTCAATTTGTTTCCTTATTCACTCTACCAGCAACTAGGTGTAGGAGAACTCAAACCAACCATACACACTTTACAATTAGCAGATAGATCTATTAAAATCCCCATGGATGAGATAGAAAATGTTCTGATTAAGGTTGGGGATTTTATTTTCCCAGTGGATTTTGTAGCTTTGAAAACACAGCCCCCTTCCAATTCTAAGGACAGATACCTATCATCTTAGGAAGACCGTTTTTAACCACTTCTAATACTCTCATTAACTGTAAAACTGATCAAATGAAGCTGTCATCTGAGAATTTAACTGCTAATCTCTATACTTTTAATCCAGGAAACCAACCAAGTAATCAACCTCTAGAAATAAATTACATTCAAGAAAGTTCAATTGAAGAGTTAGAAGAATAAAACGAGTTAGACCAGAGCTTTGAGAAAAATCTTTGGTGAGAAGCTGAAGATTCTAGATAGGTTAGATCAGGTCTTTCAGAATAAATGAGTCGTGTTAAATATATGTTTACTTAATCTTAATTTTGAAAAACTATTTGAGGATGAACTTAGGATCATATAAAATAAACAACTAAATTTTCATACCACAACCCTGAATCCTAGGTTTGAGGAAATTTTTAAAGAATTGGTTATGATCATACAAACTTTCCTCAATAAGGAATCTAAATTCAAATCTGAAACATTCAAAATGCATAACACCATAAATACCTACCTTCAATTGCTGCAAAATTTATTAAAACTTTCGGAATACATAGAATTTAAGCACCTTTTTGAGTTCATCATCTTAGACTTCTTTAAAATTCGGGGTAGATTTTTCAACAATAAGGTAAATATGATGTAGAATACAAGCTTTTCATGTTCAACCTGTTATTCTACATTTTCACTTTTTGTCTCATAATAATAAAAATAATAAAAAATTATTCTTCTCTCATTTAAGAGTTCCCTGATCTTTTGAAAAAAGAGAGAAAAACACAAAATGAGAAAAAAAAAGATGTGAAAAAAAGAAAAAAAAGATGAAAAAAACAATTAAAACAAGAAGAGATTTTGACTCCACACTCCTCATACCAAAAGTATTTGCAGATTTTTATCATTTAATCATTGCTCTAGATCGATTGAATAAATGTAAGTGTTTCATCTCTTATCTGCTTTACTTTGTGACAATATAAAATTTAATAAATGCAAGTGCTTCATCTCTTATCTTTTTTTACTTTGTGCATTATAGAGCTTACATTGAGGACAATATAAAATTTAATAAATGTAAGTGCTTCATCTCTTATCTTCTTTACTTTGTGCATTATAGAGTTTACATTGAGGACAATATAAAATTTAATAAATGTAAGTGCTTCATTTCTTATTACTTTGTGCATTATAAAGTTTACATTAAGGACAATATAAAATTTAATCTAGGTGTATGGGTGGAGACTAGTCATTTTTTTCTCTATACCTTAATTTTTCTTCCTTTTTGCCATGTCATTTTTATCTTCCTTTAAAAACCATAAAAATATTATAACTTGCTAAACTAATAGAGTTAATTAATAATTAATTTATTTGATAAATTTTAAATTTTCTAATTCTTAGTTTTATACTCAAGTTCACCTTTTATAATAACTCTAAGTAAAATTCTTAAGAAATAATTTTCAAAATAGTATACTTTACTAAAGTCTTGACTTAGACTTTTAATTAAAGGAATGAAATTTTTGCATGCTTAACATAGAGTAGAAAATAATTTTTCAAGATGGATTGATCTAAATATTTTTCAAGATACACACACACACACGATATATATATATCTTCTATCATGTGGTGCCCCTGAGTTCACACAAAGCTGCAGCCAAGGTGAATCCAAGAATGTCAAACCTGCCATGCACTAACACAGTGCAATAACATATTTCACCATCACAGTTACTATCTCTCTAGTGGAAGCAAACAATGCGTGTAGGTACAAAATGGGCAAAAGAATAATAAAGTAGTACAATGAACAACATAAATACAAAAGAGATGTCCAAATAATCATCATCAGGGTTCAACTTAAATAGAATAAAATATTTTTGAAGCTGGAACAAATGTAATATATATTTTTGAAGCTGGGACAAATGTAATATATCACATTACGAAGAGTCAAGTAAAATCCTACTAAGGCACCCAGCTTTTACAAAATGAAAACACAATCTCTAATAACTAAAAAAAATAAACATCTATTGTGGAGCTCTGAAATAGCTACTAATGTATGGTAAAAGATGGAAGCTAATATGCATCTCCATCAACCTGCGTCTCTTTGTGCGCCTGACTCGCTGCCTGAAAAGAGGGGAAACAACGAGCGTCAATGCACTAGCGTGATCAACTCCACCGCCCCCAGGGGGAAGGGGTAGGAGTGTATAAGAAAATACAAGTTAGTATATATAGATATAAAATCATCTATACGACGCTAAGTGGAAATTAGTATTTAGAAACTCACAACACAAGAATTAGTACGTCGAGCAAAGTAATCCAAACAAGAAAACCCTCATGTATATACCATATCTCAAATTGTGAATCGCTAAATACCAATTCCAAACCTATGAATGAAAAACAACACATACCAGAAGTACTACAACTCCTAACCTCAACTATGATGAACCAATGTCAAATTCTCGGACTACCCTCGGGTAATCTACCATAGCACATGCCATGTATGTCAATTATCCAAAATATACCCTACTCTCGGGTAATCTACCATAGGAGCAATAAAGAAAACTGTGTATATATCTCTACATGAAATAACAATACTATTGTAACGCCACCACAATATCCTGTATCTACCACCATACTCAATCATTCTGCAGAAATAGGTAAATCACCCTATTCCCTATGATGCATAACAGATGATCACAAAGTGGAGTATAGACGTATCCGTACAATCCAAAAATACGATGATCATCCTAGAGTGTGGTCCATCAATGGTCTTATTTGTGATAAATTAACCAACTCTAAAAGTAGTTTATCTGCGATCTCATTTCGGTATACCGACTAACCCACTAAGCATCCAAAACTGATGTAATATGCATTTCATGTGTCATTCCAACACTATCATCTTATACATGTGTTTTACATCTCAACGATTCATGTAAACTCAAATAGAAACATATATCAAATGTTTGGGCACGTAACTCGATGTGCGGATCCAAGTCTCGTGTTCACAAACACCTCAGGTGTTAAACAAATAATAAACAACATGTAAACAACGTCAGTCGACTGAAAAATTCCCTCGGTCAAACAGTTGTTATGTAAAAATATGCACATGCACAAAACTGCTGGTCGGTCGGCCGGCGCCTATGCGGCGGTCGACCGGCTAGAGGCAATTCGCCTGTTTCCTGCAGGTTTGCTCGGGTGTCATGTTTTTGCTTCAAACTCATTTAAATTGATGTAAAACATGTAGAAAACATTATTTAAACCCTTATTTAACATTAGTGAAGTTCTTCTTACCACATGAACAAGAATTTTCATATTAAAAGCTATGCACAAACCCTAAACATGTTCAAAAGCATCAAAACGTCATGAAAACCATCAAAGCTTAGTTAAATCTCATGCTTAATTACTTCAAGATCTTAATCTAACTCAGAAAATTCGTTTGAAATCTTTTATACACAAAAAGATCATATCTTTACATCATATACTATAAAAGAACTATTTTAATATGCAAAATAGCATTTTTGGCTTAATAAAATCACATTGAAACTCATAAAAACCAATTTAAAAAGGGGTGCAGGGTTGGCAGAGAGGAAACTCTCCTGAAATCTCTGTTGAATAGCTTGAAGGTGCAAATCCAAACCAGATCCCTTAGCTACACGCCAACGATCTCCCCCTCATGTCAAAATTTGCTTCTCAAATCACTCGAACTCACAAGGCTTGTATCTAGGGTTTACGAGGGGAGACTAGTAAGGTTCAAAAGAAATAATAAAAGATGTGAAATTTTTATGAAAAAGAGATATATAAACATCCCTATGAACCTGGGCCTCAAAAGACCTGAAACCAACTGCAACTGGGAAACTAGCATTTCACCCGTCAGTCGACTAGGCATGGGTCATCGGTCGACCGGGCATGGATCACCGATCAACTGACCAAAGGGTTTTTCTTCTATGCATGTTTTGCATTCGTTCATGTTTTTAACTCGTTTCTCTCATGCATACGAGCTTGTTTTATCTCAAATCACTTGCTATCATACTCATTCATTATTTAATGATATTTATCATAATACAATTCACTTATCACAATTAATCACATATAAATCTCATTTTTTGTGAGGTTTTATATTCACTCACCCTTAAAAGAATTTCATCCTCGAAATTTCGCAATCGTATCTTAAAAATTAATAATACGAGAAAAGCACTAAGAGGGGATAATCCAGACAAGGAAACCCTCCCGTACACATCTCATACCATTAATCCCCAGATGTGAATCATAAGCAAACGTTTAAACTTAACAATCTAAAATGCGAATACTCCCACTTAACCCCTAATTAGACGGAACTAGTACGTCGGGTGAAAAATCCAAATAAGGAACCCCCCATGTATATGTTGACCTTCTTGTTTTGATGATGTTTAACAAACAATTTACTTCTAATGTTGTTTGTCTAGTATTTGTGTTTTCGTATTTATTCTAGGCAAACAACGAGTTGGAGGATGGATGGAATTGCGCTTCAACGATCATATCCAAAGGAGGTTGGTGGAATGTCGGTGAAGCTTATACAATTCAAGTCAAAGATCAAGTTCAAGCTTCATCCGCAAGTGTACCAAGTCAAGATTAATTGAAGATCAAGATCAAAGCTTGGGTAACTTAGTTTAGGTTTTATATTATGTGTGTTAAGTACTCTAAGCTCAATTATCTATACACACACATTTATTGGTTTCTTCGTATATATATAGTTATATATATATACATAAGTTTTGTTTCCTATACATATATAGTTATATATATACATACATGTGCTTTTGATTTTTCATGTTTATAAATATGAAATCACATATTTCATATTTTCTATTGTGTTTTTGAAAACATTGCATAGAATATGTAATTTTGTGAAAATACTGTCTTATTAGTTTATAGACTTCAATATCAGTTTATACATGTTTTACTAAGTCTATAAAAATATTTCACAAAGTTTCAAAAGTTGGTTTATGTCAAAACATCAAATTTAAGTATCTCATATTTTCATGTTTTGGACTATTTTGTAAAATGATGATATTTTTCATTTGGGAAGTCCTTTTTGGAAACCAGTCATTGTAGCATGTTTATTATCATGTCTACAATCATTCCCCAAAGTTTTATATTTTTTTAGAATTTATTTGATATTTTTAAACAGGGTTTTAAAATCAGAAAAACCGTTTTTAAAATCAATTTCTAAAGTATCAGTTATCGGTCGACCGAACCGGTCGACCGCTCATTTGATTTTTCGTCAGCATGCAGCAGAGAGTTGGTCGGTCGACCGGTCTGGTCGACCGAGAGCTCCATCGGTCGACCGCACCGGTCGACCGACGAAGTTCCAACTCGATTCTCAGATTGGAACCTAGATCGCGGTCGACCGCAAGAATTTCCGGTCGACCGCCGCTCAGTCTGACTGTTTCCAACGGCTAGTTTTTGTTACCGTTGGCTGGGGTTTTTGGTCTTTTGTTTTGGGGTTTTAGCTGAGTTTTTGAGTGGGTATATATACCCTATTGCTGCTCTCTTTCATGCATCCAAGTGATTTTTAAAAATAAGTTTAAGAAAGTTTTAATCAAGGGTTTAAGTTTGTTTAAAGTGTGTTTATAAGCTTTTAAGCATTTGAGTGTTTTTGGTTTTGTGAATCAATTCCACAAGAGCTTGAGGAGATCATCTATTAAAGTTTGAGCTTCCAACTATTCTCCCTCCATCTCTTGTCATCTATAGAGAAGTTTCCTTAAACTCAATTCTAGCATTTTATAAGTTTGTTCTTAATTTCATAAGCTAGATTTCATATTAAGTTTATATTGTTTTATCTCTTTGTTCACACACAACCTATTGAGCTTATAGTATTTACATTCATAGTATATTTTGGGTTGTGGGGTTTGTGACTTAGAGTTGTGCCTAATTGAGTTCTCACCTTATTTAGAGAACAATCATTTGTTATATTGTGCTTATTTAAGAGATCACTTTGTAATACACTTGTACACCGAGTGAGGAGTGTGTGGTGAGAGTCGGGGATCGTTCCAAGAGGAGTGTCATCGGTTGACGAGCCTAGGGAGAGGTTGTAACCGAGCACTTGAGGGAGACACGGCTAGGTCCAACACTTGTGAGGGTGTAGAGTGTGATTGCAAGAGTGTCGATTGTAAAGTTTTCGATTAGCTAGAAAACCGAGTGTGAGGTGTAAACGTTATTCGGGTGAACGTAGAAAACCCGGTTGTGATAGTGGAGTATCTCCTCGAGGTGAGGAGCGGGGACGTAGGTCGTGGGGACCGAACCTCGTAAACATATCCTTTGTTTGTGATTGCATTGGCGCACTTGTTTTCATGTTCATTTCTTACATCGCCTTTGTGTATTGCTTGTTGATCATTTTGCCCTATCACATTTGTAGTTAAATTATTTACCCCTTGTGTTAGTTTATATATCCTTGCATATATTTTTTCATCATATAGGATATATCTCATTGTTCATATTGCTTATCCTAG
>BQKN01009157.1:0-17382 GCA_022839385.1 Asparagus kiusianus | reverse complement strand
CCCTACACTTCCTGATCATTCTTCATCTTCCTCATTCGTTTCTTCTTCTTTCTTTCTTTCTTTCTTTTTTTTTCTTCCGTTCCTCTCTTTCTCCTCCCGTTTCTTCTTTTTTTTTTCTTTGGTTTTCTTCTCCTCTCATCTCATCTCTCTCTCCCTCTCTCTTCCATCTCTCTCTCTCCCTCTCTCTTCCATCTCTCTCTCTCCGCCATGAAAGTGGGACGGCGACGAGGGGCCATCGACGACAAGGAGAGGCCGACGACGGAACCCCCCAAAAACAAGGTTAGCTTATTATTTTATTTTATTATATATATTTTTTTCATGCCTCCTAACCCACAGAAATTTGCAAACCCTAGATCTTTATTTGCAAACCAATTTGAAGAAGTCAGTGTATAAGTAATACACCTGATATATTTAAACAATCTAATTGAAGCTTAGTTTTTATTCAAGGTAACATTTATATGTATGAATTTAAAGTAAAATCTATTAGAAAATCTTTTCATTATAGTTATACAAAACCAGATCTAACTTAGAAATTTATTAAAAGTTTTGAAAAGAACATGCTAACTCTTTATTTTAAACAATGGTCAAGTCTCTTGGTCAGTTTATTTCTTAAGAACATATATACAAATATAACCATATATAATAAAATTATTAGTATTTTTTTAACATTCTGTATTACTTGGTGATTTCGTTCTACTTATCGGGCTTTCTAAGTGACAATTTAACAAGTCTTGGGTTAATGAATCTTAACCCAATTGGGCTTAGGTCATCAAATATATAAATACTTCTCGGACTTAATTACTCGTTAAACTTAGCATTAGTAAGAGAGAACCACCTTAGAGCTTAAGAGAATTTTTAGTGGTGCTTATTTTTTACACTCTTCTTTTTGTTAATATATATTATTTCTAATATGTGTGTGTGTGAGAGAGTGTATGTAAGTATATATATTTTGAAAAATATTCAGATCAAGAGAACTTGAAAAATTATTTTCTATTCTAAGCAAAACATGCAAAAATTCTATTATCTTAATTAAAAGTCTAAGTTGGACTATAGTAAAGTACTCTACTTTCAAAATTATTTTTTAAGAGATTTATTTAGAGTTATTATAAAAAGTCAACTTGAATAAAAAACAAGCTTAGAACTAAAGTGTTTAAAAGTTTATCAAGTAGATCAATTAGTAATTAACTCAATCAAATTGGCAAGTGAATTTTTTAAATATATATAAAGGAAGGAAAAGGAAAAAAAATAAAAGAAAAATAAAAAAGAAATAAAAGATAGCTTAAAAAAAGTATTCCCACCCCTACACTTAGACTTTGCATTGTCCTCAAGACAAATACTAGCAATAACACTCAAACATAAAAACATCATATTATATAATGAGTACATGTCAAAATGAAAGTCAAGCAGGGGTGACGTGAAAATAGAAACATTCCTCATTACTCATCATCACCAGACTAATCCTTATCATCATCCTCATCTTCGGTCCCTATGTTATCCACATCCTCATCATCTGTCTCTGTATCGCTATTGCCAATCTCCTCCTCATCCTCGAGGCGTGTAGCAGGCTGATGACATGGTGATGGGGATGGTGGTAGCTCTTGTTGTGATGGAGGAGGGGGTGGAGGCTGACAAGGTAGAGGAGCCTGAGATCTGGTCTCATCTCATGAAGATCTGAGGCTATGTAATATTGGTACCGGTGAAACTGGTCGAGCTGAGCTGTGAGGCGAGCCTGATCTGCCGCGCATTAGCCTTGAAACTGCTGAAACTCTATCTAAAACTGATGAACCCTATCTGAAGAGCATATAGATGATCACCTAGCATTTGGGATGTCCACTCTGTCGGTGCATCACAAGGTGGAGGTGGTGGAGGTAGCCTTTACCACTAACGGAAACCTACATTTGAGAAATGAGGATATCTATACTAATACCTCTGTATATTATGTGTGGAAATTATATTTCACTTATTTAATTTAGACGGCCCCACTTGCAGAACAAATCTCGTTAACATTATAAAAGAACTTGTACAAATCTGGAAAGTCACTCAAAAGTTGGCCAGCTGGTAGGCATTTGGAGCAGTACTTGATGAGTTCCGAAAGTGGTTGTATGTGGTCCTTTAACAATAAAGTAAATAATTAAACTTTAACTATATGCAGCCCTGAGGTCATTCAACATTGATTCAATGTTAACCCCTAAGTCAAGCCTGTGAAGCAGAAGAATAGGACATTTGCTTCGGAGCGTCAAGAAGACATCAATAAAGAAATCAGAAAGATTTTACAAGCTAATTTCATCAATGCAATCCAATAACCAGATTGGATAGATAATTTGGTAATGGAGAAGAAATCAAATGGGAAGGGCGAATATGTATTTATTGCACAGACTTGAATAAAGCATATGCCTGAAAAATAATTATCTGCTTCCTTAGATAGAGTTGCTAATTGATGCAATGTATGGACATCAGTTGTCGAGTTTCATTGATGCATTATCGGGTTATAACCAAATTAGGATATGTAAAGAGGACATTTTTTTTATCATCGAGAAGAGTCATTATTGCTACTAGATATCATATGGGTATGTCAATGACTTATCAACCTTGTGAATAAAATCTTCAAACAACAAATTGGGAGGAATATGGAGGGGTATGTCAACGACATGCTGGTTAAAAATCTCAAGAAGGAGAAGCACATTGCTGACTTTGAAGAACCTTATAGTGTACTATGTCGTTATCATATGAAGTTAAACCCACAAAGTCTGTTTTTGGGGTATCCTTGAGAAAATTCTATGGTTTTATGGTGTCTCAAAAAGGCATTGAAGAAAACCTTGAGAAAATTCAAGCTATCCATAACTTAAAGCCACCAAAAAGGATCCATGAAGTCCAAGTATTACAGATAAGGTAGATTGAGAGGATTTACGTCCCCTCTCTTGACTAAACCAAAAACAAAGGAATGCGACAAAGAAACCCATGTTCTATATAAGGAAAACTCTCCATGGGGCCAAACAGAGATATTGTGGCTTGAGAGGATGACATTTGCGTTGCTAACAGCCTCTAGCTAGTTAAGCCTTTACTTCTAAACTTCTAAACTCATGCAGTGATAGTCTTGACCAAGGAAACCTTGAAAAATATTCTCAGAAACTGGACAATTCTAGGCATTTGGCAAATTGGGTAATAGAGCTTGGTCAATTCCATATTATATACAAGCATCATCTAGTGATAAAAGCTCAAGTGTTGATGGATTTTGCTCTGGAATACATGGTACGTTGAGGCAATCTAGCGGGTCATGGATATAGACGATCTTCTAACATTAATGGAATCGGCACTGGCATAATATTGCAAGTGTACGAGGGAATGACAATACAATATGCACTTCATTTCAGCTTCAAAGCATCTAATAACGAGGGTGAATTTGAGGCCCTAATCTCGGGAGAAAAATTTGGCCCTCGACGTACAAGTAGACAATCTCCTTTCTTGTAGTAACTCTCAATTGGTTATCAACCAAGTGAAAGACTTGTGAAGCACATGGAGCTTGAATGGTTCTTTACTTGAAGAAGGTGAAGCACTTGCAAGATCAATTCAAGTCCATTTCTAATGAAAGAATTCTAAGAGAGGAGATTGCCAAAGCCGACTCTCTCTCCAGGCTAGCATATGCCGAGTGCTCAAATTATAATAGAACAGTGTTCATAGGGGTGCTTCTCCAACCAAGCATTGATGTAAAAGATGAAATGGAGCCAACAACCGTGGAACCGAGTTGAATGAATTCCATTCATGAGTATTTATGCAGGGAATTTTTCCCTGCGAGACATGTGATGATAAGTGGAATTTTGTCCAAAGGTCTTTTATCTTACCCTATCTTCATTGTGTTTGGCGGAGCAAAGCCGAGAACACATTATTTGAGGTGTGTGAAGGCTTGTGTGGCCAATATCTATGGGGCAGAGCCTATGCATTCAAAATTCTGCGAGTGGGCTACTATTAACCGACGATGACAAACTTTGGCATCAGAGCCAAAGACAGACTTCGGCAGCTCCTTTTGCAAGTTAGTGTCAGATTCGTCATTAGCCATTCGAATCACAACACACTCATTTTCAGCCACCTCAGATATTGATTACATGTTATGCTATTTCCAAGCTTCCACATTGTGTTTAGTCTTGCATGAGTCTAGTTAAGTTGTTGCTTATTCCTCTTCAAGTGTGTATTTGCCTTGTTTTATGGTAAACATGGCCAGAGTTTGTTTTGATTGCCATGTTCATGGAGTAGTAGTTCCTAGTTAGCGAGTCCACTATTCTATTTATTCTCTTTAAATATCCAATGTAACTAGTCGCCATAGGCTCAGTAAAAAGGAATAGCACTTGTCTTTATTTTGTAAGTAAATATACACTTTTCACCTAGGTCCTTATATATTTTAGAAAAGTAAAAAACAATCTAACAACTCTATTTGAGAGGGTATTCCACCATACAAAGTTTATATTTTAGAAAAGTAAAAAACAATCTAACAACTCTATTTGAGAGGGTATTCTACCATACAAAGTTTTCAAATAACCATGTCCTAAACTGAAAAGTCTTACTATTAAAAATGGGAATTCACCCTCTTAATCTAATTGAAATAAATAGAGAAATAAGTAAGGAGAGTACCCAGTCCGCCACGGCAAAGTAAATCAGAGTTGCACGCTCTAGTCCAGCACCGTTGAATATTAAGACAATGTTCATGAAAGAAAGGATAAAACTCCAAATTGCTACAATCAGCACCCCATACATCATGTACCTGTACGGAGAGGAAAATCGATCGATTTACAAATTGTAAATACTTTATCATTCAAATTAGTTTGTCATCCAAATTATTCGCAAGAGCAAGTACGGAATTCATAACAAATTAATTTCAATCACATGTAGTCTTGGACTAGAAATTAGTTTTTTTTTTACTTTCTGCATTTTAATGGTTACTAATTTTGATTTTGATTCGGTCAGAGATGGTTACTAATTTGATTGGTCTTAAAGATTGTCTCATAGTTTTTCACAAATCTTTCAAGGGGGGTTTAGCAGACGTAAAGAAAAAACAGCGAAGGAAAATATTTTCAGAGCTTTTTTATTAGCATGTATTTACCACACTTGCAACAATGAAAGAAAGAATAAAATATAATTTTCCCACAAGTCCTCAGATGTGGCTTCCATTTTAAATTAAGTGAACCAAAGAGAGGTTTTTGCTAGAAATTCTTATTTGACTATACATGCATGTAGTATCCAGTTGTTGGTTTGATTACTTTTGCTTTTTTTTCTCTGTTTTGATTGATTGTTCTCTAAGTTTATGTGTTAAACTGAGTTTGTTTTTCTTCTGACAATTATTGTCACTCACTCAGGGATGCCAGGTATTAACTTGTACATTATTACAATGGTAATGAAATCCATTTATATAGGTGTTCAAACGTGGATGGCAATCTGATAAATAACCAGACCCAAAATCAACAGGAATTCGTGTGAACAGAAACCCAAACGAACCAGGAAACCATCAATGAGTCGACTCATGACTGAGATGAGTCGACTCGTCTGAAACTGGACAAAAAAACAAAAGCCAACGATGAGTCGACTCATGACAGTCATGAGTTGACTCAACCTGATGAGTCGACTCACGACTGTTATGAGTCGACTCACAGGCTGAAAACTGGATATTTTGATTCTTCTGCTCGTCGTCTCGTTCCACGCTTCCTCCTGCGTTCCCTTGTACTGTTTGACACCTCTATTCTCATGCTATCATGAGAATCATCTATCCTCAAGCTCCCATGAGGATCGCTAAGTTCCGAAGAGAAGATACACCCGTATCAGTAGCGGGCGATAGCGTCGCGGGAAGGGACCGCTAACGCTATTAGCGCCACTATTGCGGGGCTATTTACCGCTATTTATAACAATGGTTTTTATTATAGATATCGTAAAAGATTTGGATTTATATGGACATAAGGATCACCTCAAATTATAAATATTGAATCGATGGAGAGAGCATTTGAAAATACTTAAGCTAATCTTTATTATTGGATAGGAATGGATAAGAATCAGATCATTCACAAATCTTTTTGTAGAACATTAGGAATTTGGCACAATGAGTTAGGATCTTGGGTCTTTAGCAATTCTTGAAATGAATTTATGTATTCCCAAGTCTTTGGTAACCTGTGATGGCAATGCATGTGATTCTTCAATTTTCTTACAATTAATGAAGCTAGTGAACATGGCAAAAAAAGGGGATTAAAAAACTTTTTATATGAAGAGAAGTGAAGGGACAGACCACGAAATAATTTGTCTGGGAAGACCAAATCATGTTTCTACTACACTTAAGTTATTTTTTTTGGGAGGAGAAAGCTACAGACAAAAGAGTTTCGGAACAAGGAAGATGTATTCTCTTCAGCTTTTTTTGTAACATTATGCTACTAGACAAATACATATGCATACATATTTGCACAACAAGACATCTCCTCCATGATTCTGTAAGCTCCATTCCAATTTCTGGATAAATTGATTTCGTTCTGATTAAGTATTCAAAGAATGTACCGGCTTACCATGTTTCGGGAGCTATAACATTCTAATGTTCGTGTTTTTGTTCGGCATTCTGAACCTGTCCTTGTGCTATAACCTTGGTCTGAGGTAGTAAATAAGGTGCTCACCCTCATTTTTTGCTAGAAATTTTAGGAACAAGGAAAACTCTGATCAAAGTTAGCTTTTGGCTATGACGAGGCAGAATTACTGATAATGCCTTATTCCAGTGACAATGAATTGTTGTACTCGAAGAACTTTTCTATGGGGAGGATGTGTTGTTGATATATATGTTGCTATAGTTCTTTGAAATATGTATATTAGAACTTTGCATTCATAATTTTCCTCTTTAGTTTCTTAGAATTTGTAAGATTGGGTTCATCTATTTTATGTGTTTATTAAGGTTAATTTCACTTAACTCCTTGAACATTGTTGATTACTATTTACTATCTGAGCACTTGTTTAAGATTGATGCATAATATTTTTACGGGAAATTTCTTTTTAAAACAATGTGGATGGACGACATTGATGAAGAGATGTTAATGAGTATGACTTCTAATGCTACTATCCCTGCGGTGATTTGTGTGTTTGCTTGTTTAATAAGGATCCGTAGTAGAAGGAAATCAATCACTTATCACCTTAAGGTGGAAAATAAAGAGTAGATAGATTCTAGAGCTAGGCACATAAATCATGTGTTCAATGGCTATAATGAAAGTTGTAGGGCTTATGTTAGAATGAGGCTGCGTGCATTTGAAAATCTTGTTAGAATAATGAGATATACCGGCCTACTAAAAGATTCATGGGGTGTTAAAGTAGAACAATTGCTCATGTTCCTTAATATATTAGGCCATAAAACAAAAATAGAATTGTTAGGTCATATTTCATAAGATCGGGGGAAACCGTTTCAAAATACTTTAACAAGTGCTTGCAAGCCGTTGGTCATTTAAGGGGGCGGTACATGAATCAAGCACCAAATAAAGTATCGCCAGAGATTGCCACCAACTCGTTATACTATCCTTATTTTAAGGTAATCACTATTATAATATAATTACTTATAATATAACAGTTAATGTTACATTTCTATTATTAATAACAGTTTAATATATCATATAGGATTGTATTAGAATGATAGATGGAACCCATATCGACGCCATGCTTCCTGCTAGCCATGCTTCCTGCTAGCCATGTTGCACATTTTAGAGGTTGTAAATGTGTAACTCGAAATGTTCTAGCTGCATGCACTCCCAACAAGTTATTTTCGTATGTTCTTGCTGGATGGGAGAGATCGACAAATGATTATAGAGTTTTGCTATGTGCGTTATCTAGACCACAACCTCGCGGATTGAGAGTTTACGATGGTAATAAATCAATCAAATAAAGTTTGTCTATTTCATTAAAATTAAAAAATTTACTAAAATTCTTTTTGGTAATTGTAAGAAAATATTATTTGTGTGATGTGGGCTACACTACTATGCATGGCTTTATCTCCCCATATCGAGGAGTGTGTTATCATTTAAATGAGCACAATGGTAGATCAATCAATAATAGACAAGAGTTGTTCAATTTAAGACACTCATCTCTAAGGTCTAAAATTGAATCAACTTTTGGGGTATTAAAAAATCGTTTCAAAATCCTTTATGTGAAGCCACATTACCCTTTTCCAACTCAAGTTGATATAGTTATTGCATGTAATGTACTTCATAACTATGTCGCCATAGAAGATCCGGGGGATGAGTTGTTGCATGAAGACAATTTTATTGAAGAGGATGGTGATGAAATAGCTAATGAGGGTGAAGAGGGTGTTGTTGACTTTACTCAAATTATGACACAAAGAGAGGAAAGAGATTCAAGAAATGAATGGAGAGTAAAAAGGGATCAAATTACAATTGAAATGTGGGAAGATTATTGTAATAAATATCGTGGTGGTGACACAACCGAGATTGGGATGTAATTTAAGTTATATTTTTCTATATGCCCACTCTTATTGTACTAACATGAGGTTTGAATTTTGTTATTTGTAGCAATCAGGCATGGCAGACTGTGATGATAGTGATAAATTCAAGGATACTCCACCTAGAACACCTAGAACACCCACTTATCCAATGAATGGAGAGCAAAAAGGGATCAAATTGTAATTGAAATGTGGAAAGATTATTGTAATAAATATCGTGGTGGTGACACAACTAAGATTGGGATGTAATTTAAGTTATATTTTTTATGTATTATTGTACTCGTTGATATATTGTTTACTATCTCTATGTACTCGTTGATATTATTATACTCATGGATAATTGGGTATATTATCTTTATGAATGCTATTTTCAATATGCACACTCTATTATTGTACTAACATGAGGTTTGAATTTTGTTATTTGTAGCAATCAGACATGGTAGACTGTGATGACAGTGATATATTCAAGATACTCCACCTAGAACACCCACTTATCCATACTTCCTAACCCCTCCACCACCCACCACACTACCATTCCCTCCGCCCCAATACACTGCTCCACCTTATCCATCTTACAATCCTTATGATATTAACTACTCATTTATGACTCAACAACTTATGTCATATGTGAATATGCTTAATAGTGGCCACCCACTTATCCAAACTTCCCCCGGTACCCACTTAGGTGAGACTCTTTCTTTGAAGAGGCCAATTGCAATTGATCTTGAGGGTGAAGCTACCTCACAAAGAAAAAGCAAGAAACGGGCAGTTGCTAAAAGAAAAATGCAACCAAAAGTCTTGAACAAGAAAGAGAATACAAGGGGGTGCCTAATGCTAAGTGGACTGCAGAGAATGATGATGTGTTAATAATCCCCTTCCTTGCTTAGATGGCGAATGATGGTCTCAAAGTTGACAAACTTTAAGGTGCTCGCATATCGAAAAGTTGCGGAGGAGGTCAACAAGAAGGGTGGTACTGAGTTCACAAAGGAGAATGTCATGAATCATGTCAAGTGCTTGGAAGGTAAATATTTTGATATGCAAACTATCATGAACATGAGTGGAGCTGGTTATGATCCACAAACAAAGATTGTCTCCATGGATCCAGATTGTTTTAATAGG
This sequence comes from Asparagus kiusianus, assembly GCA_022839385.1. NCBI lineage: Eukaryota > Viridiplantae > Streptophyta > Magnoliopsida > Asparagales > Asparagaceae > Asparagus > Asparagus kiusianus. The sequence goes on along the minus strand of BQKN01009157.1, from coordinate 7,805 downwards.
TAGACACATGTAACATTTTTGTTAAATAAGCAAACTTTGAATATTTACTTATGAGTAAATTGATTTTACAATATTTCATTGTATAGGACAAAAAATGCAATAGCTCTAGGTTGAAGGAGTATTTGAATACTCCTTTCATTCACTATGAGAGCTTGTGTTATATCGTGGTTGATGACCAAGCAAAGGGTGATCTCACCAAAGATATGACTGAAAAGCTTGGCTCTAGGCAACATAATATAGTTGATGAGGATCATGTCAATCTTAGTGATAATGAGGTTGATTTGTCCTCTAGCTCACGTTTTGAGCCCGAGATATCAATTGGGCAAAACAACAACACTCAAGCTAAAAAAATTAAAGACTTCTAATGGGATAGCTTCTACATCAAATGATACATCAAATTCTAGGAAGAAGAGTAGCAAGGCTAAAGAGGATGACTCTCTCATGCGCGATTTCATTGAGACGATGTCATTCTCAATTCAACATCAACGCATTATACATTGGAGTGAGACCATGGCGAAGGCTCTAATGGCGCATGAGAATGAGTTTTCTGAGGACACATTGGATAAAGTGCTTGATTACTTGTATGACCATGAATCATATTCTAGGAGGTTGATCATCAAATCAAAAATGCTCAAAAGCTATTTATAGAGAAGATTATCAATGAGCAAGGATTCTAGGGGGTCTTATTTGGGTTTGACTTTTGGAAACCTGATATTTTGGGCTACTATAATTTGTTGCTGGTTCATTCAGCTTTTGAATTTTTGCTACTTGTGTTATCTGCTTGGTTGTTACTGGGATGGATATATGTTCTTCTCTCTCTTAACTCATCTTTTGTATGAAAGGTTTGGTTATCACTTGATATCTTATTCTGTTTGATTAATCATGCATTCATCTTTACTTGTGGATTTATGTTGTTGAATGACTGGTGCTTATATTGTTTAGCAAATTTTTATGCATAAATTGAGTGGTATGATGCGGGTTTAAGTGAAAGGGTTTAAGTTTGCTTTTACATCTGTTTTACTATTAGCAGCAAAAAAATATGGTGGGTGATGTGATCATGTGAACAAGACAAGATTATAAAGTTAATTGCAAGCTGTTTGTGTTTTGGTTTAGTTTTTTTGGCCTAGTGTATTGCTTTTTTGCTAGTCTATAGTCTATATGTATGATCTAATTTATGCTTGCCGTCCTCTGAATATAGTTTGTAAAAAAGTTTGTTCTTTTGCCCTTTTATGAGTGGATGCATTAATTTTATTTTGCTCTGTGTTCCTTATGATTAACAAGGCTCCTTTTTGTTTTGTCGTAGATATCATACTCTCATGGAACTACGTTTAAGTCCTTCATTGTGTTTGCATATGTTTTTATCATGGAATTACTAATGCCTATTCATTGCTAGTGAACAAATTAATGATACAATTGTTTGTGCATTTCTTAAAAAATATCATGTTTGTTTGTTTAGTTAGATTCAAAATGTAACTCATAATTTCATACAAATAAATTTTACAATTTATGAAACTGTTTTTAGATTCTTCCAGATGTCGTGCTTGTGGTTTCTGTTTCAAGATGACGTTATCTTTGATTCATTGATAATCTACCTATTTTGGAAACAATTGCTTGTGTTGTAAGGTTTTGCTTGATGTTTCTTTCTCAACTTTTTTTCGGGTAAATTTCATTTGGCAGACTATTTTTAACAAACTTCTGAAGGATGCATTTAGATTTTGACATGATATGTGAGTTCACTTTCGCTATTGTTCATTTACTGCGTTATATTTAAAGTTACTTGTTTCTTTTCACTTTTTTTTTTCTGTTCTAATACTCCGCCTTCTTCTAGGGTGAGGTTCCAATGTCTCTAGATTTAGCTTAAGCATGCCCAGATCTTTGATCTAAATACAACATATGTTTAGGTGAAAGAATGTGGTTTTAGCAAGCTTAGCTTTTTGTTATTTTCTTTTTCCCTTGCTTTATCTTCAGCAAAATGCTCTACTTATTATTACCCCAATTGAATACAATTGTATTTGTTTTTTTGTGGGAGGTAAGCTCACCAAAGGTTCTTATATTCATAAATTATTATTTTAGTAATCCTAAAACTTGTTTGCTACAACTATGGATTTCAAATTCCAAAATTTGTAATGCTACAATTTGAGTTTGAAACAAACAAAATATTACAAATTATAGTATTCCAAATCCTAAAATATTGATGAAACAAACAAAGTTTTAGAAATCCCAACCCATGTTAAAAAACCTATGGATTTCAAATCTCATGGTGAAATCCATATCCTAAAATTATAGGATTTGAAACAAACACCCCCAAAGAGTTTTCCGAATAAGCTTTCAAGATTAATCCCACAAAACGCCCATGAACTTCGCAGTGTTTTGCACAAAACCCCTTGAATTTTATTATTTTACTAAGCCCCTCAAAGACTTTTACTATTCCCCATAAGATAACACTGGGGCCGTCAAAAAATTAAAGGAAATAGACAGGGTTTTCTTAGGGCTCTAAGGGGCCTTTTTCATCTTCTTGGTCATGCTAGTATACGTCATATGTTAGACTTGATGATGTTATTTTGTGGGTTCTTAATTGAAAAATTCTCTAGGAATTAGTGAAACAAAAGAAGTCTAGGAGTGGTTATGTGCGAACCCCATTCAAGTTTTTGGGGTTATGTGGAATTTAAATAGTTAAGAGAATTATTTGTAGAACCCACAATGTAAGTGGATTTTGTAAAATTAACCCTTGCTCAAAAGTTATAGAAGTCTTTTGGACAATACAACGCATTTGAAGTACCTTAAGTTATAGAACGCACAATGCAAATATGGTCATATATTAGCTTAGAGTTTGATAATGATTAATAGTAAGAACTACATTTGCATACAAATTATGATTAACATAGAATGCATTCTTTTATTGACCGAGCTTAAATGCACAGACTGGTCGATTGTGACTCTTTTTAATTTATTTGCTACAAGCCAATTTATTATGTTGGCATTTATATCCTCTATCATTAAAGGGGATATAGCCAAAGAACTCCATTTTGAGTTTTCTTCTTTTTGTTTTTTGTTTTGTCCCTGCCAGAGAATTGTGTATTGTTTCTTTGCCTGACATCTTCCAAGACTTAGTAGAATAAAAAAGGATATCAATGTTTAATGATCATTATTGAAGAACATGAGAAATCATTTTTCCTACTGCTTGTTGGAGTTTCCTAATACTCTCTTCCATGATCACTTACGAACATGGAGCCCCACAAACAAGCATATGCTTCCAAACTCAAAAATCTTACATATAGTAGGTGAATTTTGTATAGGACAGACGTGACAGCTATGGTCCTCTCTTATGTGTCCATGTTCGGACCTCTCTTGCTAGTTCTTAGAACTCATAGAGCAAAGTAGTATCTTTGTGTTTATTGTCAACATTCTAATATACTTATCTATTCTAAATAGGGCTTCTTGCCCTATTTTTACTTTAAAAAAATTCTAAAAGCAAAAAGTAGCTATCATATTATTATTTTTATGTCAAAAATATGCTGAATAAAACTTTTTTACAATTAAAAAAATATGTAAATCACTATAACTGAAAAATAATTTTATATAAAAATTATAATCTCACAACCTGTCATCTATAATCCATATCAAAACCTGCTCCATATCAAATTCTAGCCAAACTCTGAAATCTTACTTATAGTAGGTAAATTTTGTATAGGACAAATGCGACAGTTATGGTCCTCACCGTGTTCACATTCTGGAATATTATTTGTCCAAGTTCGGACCTCTCTTCTAGTTCATAGAGCTCATAGAGTACAGTAGTATCTTTGTGTTTTTTGTTAACATTATAATATATTTATCCATTATAAATAGGGCTTCTTGCCCAATTTTTTACTTAAAAAACATTTTTATCTTCTAAAAGTAAAAAGTAACTATCATATTATTATTATTATGTCAAAACTATGCTGAATAAAACTTTTTTTACAATTAAAAAAAGATATAAATCATTATAACTGACAAATAATTTTAAATAAAAATTATAATCTCACAACCTTTGTCTTATATACTCCATATCAAAACCTACTCCATATCAAATTCTAGCAAGGTCCCAAACTTTCTAATCTTGACTAAAAAGATAATTCAAATAATATTTGTACATATGTCTAATCCGTACTCCTCTTCAATGTTCTGGATATTGATTTTCAACTTACATTAGGTGTAGGATGAAATCCTTTTATGGAATTAAATGTTAAAATTATAATATACACACAATATTAATATCTATACTTCTTAAAGAAAACAACTTTATCAAATATTTTTCAATGAGTTAAGAGGACTACTTTTTATTACTCTTATAGCAAGTCCTTTAGCCGCTATTACTAACACTATATAAAGACTTTGGAGAGAAAGTACTAGAAAAAGAACCGCAGGAGTAAAACATACTAGTAAGATAAGATATGTGAGTGGCAAACATAACTTACCAAGAACCTTTTCCACCCAACTTCTTTTTAAATAATGTCAATTGCATGCAGGGAGACCAAACAAAGCTCAAATTTTTGTAGCAAGCGAGGTGAGGTTCCAATATTAAAAATACGATAAAAAAAGAGTTTGCAACTTAAATCGATGAATAAATGGACATACAGAAACACATACAACACAAGCAGCATAAATGATTGCAAGACCACAAAGCAAATAACAAAAGAAGACATACCAGATGAAAGTTTTGGCGGTCTGTTCTGGCGCACTTTAGCAGGCGAATCTCTCCTTGCTATTGTGCTCCTCTGCCTGGTTTTTAATGGCGAAGAAGAAGAAATCTAGTAGCAATGGAGTCCAAAATAGTGAGCTGAGGGATTCTATCTTCCTCTATCCTTCGGCTTCTTCGTCGCTGAGAGCTGGATCTTCCTCTTCCAGAGATGAGGTTGAATGCAATGAAACAGTGATCCCTCAGATGGAAATGGAGAGCACTGGACCAAAAGGAGCAAGGAAGAAGATGTTGATGGAGGAAATCATAGCAAAATCAAATCCATTAACTGATCCTCAAACTCCCAGGCTGAATTCTGGTAAGTTGATTTCTCGTCAGCTAGGTAAATCTCCAAACTCTTTCCTATGGTCTGATGAGATTGAAAAAGATTTAGATCCTGATCTGATCGATCATAATATCCATCATAATCGAAAAGGATGTTTGAGCTCTAATGTGAAGGAAAATGATTCAAATCTCATGGTTGATTCTCCTCGAATCGTTAGATCTGAAAACGCTGATGATCTGGTTTCAGTTGTTGAAGAGATTGGTAGTGACTCTGGAATGGAAAAACAAAAGGCTGATGCTAATCTGGAAAAAAAGTTCCTGAAAATAAAAAAAACATTCGCTAGCCTATTTGCTGACAATAGGAAACATGGTAATGGATTAGAACTGAATTTTATCAAACCATCTCAAGCAAATGCTGTTTCTTTCTCTATGGATGAATGGAAGGAAGGTGAGGATTATTGGAAATCTGCTCTGATAGGGCATGTCATTGGTTTGAATGTTAAATTCAAATCAATGAAAACCTATGTCAATAAAATTTGGGGGAAATTCTCTATACCTAAAGTTCTTTTAATAAAGCAAGGATTATTTCTCTTTGGGTTTCAATCAGAGCTTCAAATGAATGAGATTCTAGAGGCTGGGCCATGGTTCTTTGGATCAAGACCTTTTGTTTTAAAACCTTGGTCTCTTGATACTGAAATTGAGAAAATTCAGGATTATACTTATCCTATGTGGATTCAATTGCCAAATCTGAAATTGAATTTATGGAGCTCCTCTGGTATCAGTAAGATTGCTAGTACTATTGGTATTCCTATTACTACAGATAAGCTGACTGCCACAAGAGAAAGATTATCTTATGCTAGAGCTTTGATTGAAATTAAATTGCCTCTAAAAGAACCTCTCCCTGATCAGATTGTTGTCCAAGGGCCTGATGGGAAATGCTATAACCAAAAGGTAGTGTATGAACTCAAACCAAGATGGTGTACAAATTGTAATATTGTTGGGCATATGACTGAGCAATGTAGAAGACAAATTTTGAAAAAAGTGTGGGTTCCTAAGCAACAGACACTTGCTCCGGATGAACATGCTAATAATATTCAGGAGAAGGCAAATGGCTCTGTAAAGGAATTAAATGCTCAAACTGCAAATGAGCAAATACAAGAGCCTATTACAACTCAAGTTTCTGCTGGAAAAGAAAATGGAAATTCTGGAAAGAATCTGCCTCTTAAACATGCACCAACAGTAACCAGCTCTGGGGAAAATTCTGTGCATGTTTCCAGGAGTAACTATATGGGTTTAGCAAATCTTACCTCCCCTACTGTAAATGTCTCTGGTTTTTCAAGTGTTAATAGGGTAAATGCTGCTAAAAGGGTTAATATTGGAGACAAGGCAAATCTGGCATCTTCCTATATTCAGGCATCTCAATTCTCTTTATTGAACTGTCAGGTACATGATCTTGACCCTTCTAACTTAGATAGATGTGGTCTATCCCAATAATGCAACTTGCCATTTGGAATATTAGAGGATTGAATTAATCCTCAAAACACATGATTGTTAAGCAATTTGTCCATGATTTCCATCTTTCTTTCATAGCTCTATTAGAAACTAAAGTTGCAGGCAATAATATGCAATGGATTGCAAGGAGAATGGTAAAAAATTGGAGTTGGTACTCTAACTCTCAGCAAGCAAATAAGGGAAGAATTTGGATTCTGTGGGATAATGACATGCTCTCCATTCAATGTATATCATCTTCTGATCAGTTCATATCATGTTATGTCAACTCCAAGGATGGCAAGTTATCATGCATTATTACTGTGGTTTATGCTATGAATAATCTGGAAAATAGAAAGAAGCTTTGGCATGATTTAATTTCTTTCAAGCAAAATGTTACATGTCCCTGGATCATTGGGGGTGATTTTAATGCAATAATCAGCAATGAAGAAAAGCTAGGGGGTACTCTTGTCTCTGACTATGATACTGAAGACTTCACAAATTTTATTTCTACATGTCAATTGACTCATTTGAAGACTACTGGCTGCTTTTTCACATGGAACAACAAACAAGGGCCTGATTCTAGAATTTGGAGTAGACTTGATAGAGTATTAATTAATGATGAATGGATCCAGTCTTACACCTCCAGTCAAGTGGATTACCTGGCTCCAAACTATTTTGATCATTCCCCAGGTCTCATCACAATTGGAGAAGATGAATTTAAAGGTAAAAGACCTTTCAAATTTTTTAGTATGTGGATAAATCATCCTGATTTTGCCTCTGTTATTAAGACTGTCTGGGATCAAGATGTCAGAGGTTTTCACATGTATAAGCTTCATACAAAGCTTAGGAATCTCAAGCAGAATCTGAAAGCTTTAAACAAGAAGGATTTTATGAATATTAGTGAACAGGTGATAAGAGCTAAATATGAACTCACTGATATTCAAAACCAGTTGAACAATGACCCCTTCAATCAAATGCTGATATCAAAGGAGAAGGAGTGCTTAAGAAAATACACTAGACTAGTTGATTGTGAAACTTCTTTCTACAAACAAAAAGTTAATATCAGATGAGATTTATATGGTGATAAATGTTCCCAATTTTTTCATTCCATTATGAAAGCAAAGAAGCACCATAACAGAGTGTTGTCATTATACACTGAGAATGGTGAAAGGATCACAGACATGGCTGATATTGCTACAGAATTCACTGAATATTACAAAGGTCTTCTAGGTGTTGCTACTCAGACTTCTGCTCCTGACCCTGGAGTCATTTCAAGTGGACCAATTTTATCTCCAGCTCAAAGTAATTCCCTGGT
>BQKN01009153.1:0-10855 GCA_022839385.1 Asparagus kiusianus | reverse complement strand
TCAAGAAGACGAAGAAAAAATCGAAAAAACAAAAGGAGGCCTGCACGGTCGACCGCGGCGGTCGACAGCGAATGTGCACAGAGCTGGTTAGAGCCTGGAGCTGAAGGCAGTCGACCGCACAAATCTCTATAATGGATTTTGGTCTCGGGTTTTGTTTCGGTCGACCATCGCGGTCGACCGTGGATACCCTGTAGGATTTTTGGGCTCTGTTGTTTGATACGGTTGACCGCCACTGTCGACCGCGACGTAGTCAGTCAGTTTCCTTATCTGTTTTAGATTCTGTTTCTTCCAGGACTCTATATATACCTAAACGTTTTTAGGGCTTGACATAACACAAAACATGGAACTTTTTTACTGTAGAAAAGAGAGAGAATCTCAGAGAGATAAAACCCTAGTTTGAGAGCTTGTATTTCTTTTTTAATTAATAAGAGAATTGTGTGGTGTGGCTCCCGAGGACGTAGACACGTTTGGCGAACCTCGTTAAAACTGGTGTGTTCATCTCCTTTACTTTTTTACAAGTTTTAATCTAATTTGTGGTGAATTTCCTACTTTCCTACTTTCAACACAAGGTCCGGAAGGGCAATGGTCGGATTGATTATTTTGAATCCCCAACAACTGATATCAGAGCTTCGTTCAACAATTTGTGTGAAAGCCATGGCAGAGGAAAATAAATCAAAGATCGAGAAGTTTGACAGTTCAGACTTCGCCTACTGGAAGTCGCAGATGAAGGACTATCTGTACCAAAAGGACTTATATCGCCCGTTGATGGGCAAAGAGAAGGGATAGAAGAAAGAGGAGTCAGATGGTGATTGGAAGATACTGGATAGGAAGGCTCTAGGGAAAATCCGGTTGTCGCTCGCCAAATCAGTAGCCCACAACATATTAAAGAAGAAGACGACGGTGGGGCTTATGGAAGTGCTCGCGAAGATGTACGAGCAACTGTCGGCAGCAAATAAGGTGCATCTCGTTAAAACTCTTTTCAACCTCAAGATGGCAGAAGGACTATCCTTCACGATGCACCTCAACGAGTTCAACACGATTGTTGATCAGCTTATCTCCGTAGACATCACGTTTGATGACGAAGTGCAGGCCCTATTGTTACTATCTCAGTTGCCAGATAGTTGGGCAGTTTGTGTGATGGCAATCAGCAATTCAGCGGGGAAGGAAAAGTTAAAGCTGAGTGAGGTGATTAGCATGATTCTATCCGAGGAGGTTAGAAGGAAATCGTCTAAATCAGAAGGTTCAGGTTCAACTCTAAGTTTCAAGCAGAGAGGCAGAAACCAGAAGAAAGGAAACCAGAACAGGAATTGGTCGAAATCAGTAAAGAAGAGGTTGAACTCGAAGGTTAGGCCTATCAAAGAGAAGTATTGGAACTGCGTCCAGGAGGGTTATATGTCTTCAGTCTGTAAGAGTCCAAAGAAGGATGCGGGTGAGCAGCAGACTCATATCATGCAAGATGCCTTGATTCTTGCCATGGACGGCGACTCGGATTCTTAGGTCATCGACTCAGGAGCCTCTTTACACGTCACTTCTAACAGAAAGCTTCTTCAGAATTATGTAGCAGGGGATTTTAGAAAAATGTATTTGGGTAATAACGAGCCATATAATATTGTTAAAAAGGGTGAAGTGCAGATTAAGATGAAGGGCTCTAAGTGGACCTTGAAGAACGTGAGACACGTGTCGAAGTTGAAGAGGAATCTTGTTTCGGTGGAACAGCTTGGAGCAGAAGGTTATGTTTCGACATTCACAAGAGATTCGCGAAGAATCTCCAACGGTACGATGATAGTTGCTCGAGGTAACAAACTCGAGACTCTCTACCCCACCTTACATATGAATGATACCCTCGCAATTGCAGGTAGAAAAGAGTGTACAGATCTGTGGCACAACAGGCAAGAGTACATGAGCGAGAAGGGGATGAAGATCTTACATTCACAGGGAAAACTGACCGGGATCAACTCCGTGGAAGTTGGGGTTTGTGAAGACTGCATCTTTGGGAAGCAGAAGAGGGATAGTTTCCAGAAGGTGGAAGGTCACCTAAGGCTCAGAAAGCTAGAGTTGATTCATACAGATGTATGGGGTCTAGCCAGTGTGTCTTCTTTTGGCGGTTTGAGATAATATGTCACCTTCATCGACGATCACTCGAGGAAGGTGTGGGTCTACTTCATGAAGCACAAGTCAGAGGTGTTTGGAGTCTTCAAGAAGTGGAAGGTCATTGTGGAGAACGAGACAAATCTGAAGGTGAAGTGTCTGAGATTAGACAATGGTGAAGAATATGAACTAGAGGAGTTCAAGAGGTTCTGTACTACGAATGAGAGTCGATTAGAGAGGACTACTCCAGGAACGTCGCAGCAGAACGACATTGCAGAGAGGATGAACAGAACCTTAACAGAGCATGCCAGGAGCATGCGATTACATGTAGGTCTACCTAAGACATTTTGAGCGGATGCGGTGCATACGGCAGCCTACCTTATTAATCATTGCCCATCAGTTCTATTAGATTTTGGAATTCTAGAGGAGGTTTGGAGTGGCAAGAAGGTCAATCTCTCACACCTGCGGGTATTTGGTTGTGTGTCTTATGTTCATATCAGTGACCACATCAGGGACAAGCTAAAGGCTAAGTCACAAAAGTGCACATTCATTGGATATGACATTGATGAGTTCGGGTATCATCTTTGGGATGAGAAGAACAAGAAGATCATCAGAAGCAGAGACGTGATATTCAATGAGGAGGTGATGTACAAGAACATGAAAAATACCAATGATAGCCAAAGCAGTGGGAGCAGCACTTCAAATGCAGGTGAATCCGAGTACATGAATATAGAGGAACTTCTAGATAGGAGTGATGATGTTTGTTCTGACCATAGAATGGAGAAGGTTCCAGGTGCAGAAGAAACTACCCAGGGCATGGAGCTTAGGAGGTCATCCAGAGTACCCAAACCAAATCCCAGATATCTTTAATCTCTTGACTACTTGTTATTGACAGATAGTGGTGAGCCGAAGTGCTATAAAGAGGCAATACAAGTGAGTGAATCTCAGCAGTGGGAGCATGTGATGCAAGAGGAGATGAATTCTCTACTCACTAATGAGACATGGGAGTTAGCCCAGCTACCTACACAAAAGAAGGCCTTACATAACAAATGGGTCTATCGGGTCAAGCAAGAGAGTGATGGAAGTAAGAGATTCAATGCCAGATTAGTAGTGAAGGAGTTTCAATAGCGGGAAAGAGTGGACTACACAGAGATATTTTTCCATATTGTGAAGTCCACAACCATCAGAGTGGTATTGAGTTTGGTAGCTGCTGAAGATCTCTTTCTTGAGCAGTTAGATGTGAAGACTGGCTTTCTTCATGGTGACTTGGATGAAGAAATCTACATGAAGCAGCCTGTTGGTTTCATTGAAGAAGGAAAGGAATAGATGGTGTGCAAGCTCAAGAATAGCTTATATGGCTTGAAACAGGCTCCGAGACAGTGATATAAGAAGTTTGATAACTTCATACAAAATAATGGCTACAGAAGATGCAATTCGGATCTTTGCTGTTAGTTCAAAAAGTTTGAGTCCAGCTTCATTATCTTGTTATTATATGTTGATGACATATTGGTAGCAGGACCGTGTTTAGAAGATATAAACAGTTTGAAGAAGCAGCTAGCAAAGGAATTTGTAATGAAGGATCTGGGTGCAGCAAACAGATTCTAGGAATGCGAATCAGTAGAGATGAAGCTGAAGGGACGTTGAGATTGAGCCAAGCTGATTACATTGAAAAGGTACTTCAGAGGTTTAATATGCAGGATGCTAAAGTTGTTAGCACGCCCCTTAGAAGTCAGTTCAAGTTATCTGAGGAGCAATCGCCTAAGACAGATGCAAATAGAGAGCATATGAGCAGTGTGTCATATTCTTCGGCCATTGGAAGTCTCATGTACGCGATGGTTTGCACGAGGCCGGACATCGCCCATGTAGTGAGAGTTGTGAGCAGGTTTGCAAGCAATCCAGGGAAGCATCACTAGGAGATCGTGAAGTGGATAATGTGGTACTTGAGGGGTACAACGAACAAGCCACTATGTTTCAGGAGGAAGGAGTTGGTGCTGCAGGGATACGTGGATGCGGACTTCGCCGGTGATCATGATACGAGGCGAAGCACCACGGGGTATGTTTACACCTTAGCGTCGACAGTAGCGAGCTGGGTCTCACGTCTGCAGAAGATTGTGACTTTGTCTACAACCGAGACTGAGTATGTCACGGTGACTGAAGCAAGCAAGGAGATGATCTGATTGAATGTGTGTTTGGAAGAGTTGGATCTGAAACAAGGGAGAAGAGTTCTTTATTGTGATAGCCGGAGCACTATACATCTTGCCAAGAATCCAGTTTATTATGCCAGAACAAAACATATCAATGTAAAATACCATTTTATACGCTTGCTAGTTGAAGACAAAAAGTTACATTTGATGAATATTTTGGGGAGTCAAAATCTAGCGGACATGTTGACGAAGGCAGTCACCATTTAGAAACTGAAGTTGTGTGCAACTTCAGTTAGCCTTCACGAGTAGAAGACGAAGGCGGAGCCACACTACGAGGATTGGCGAGATCCCTGGGATATTGTTGATTGAAGAAATGTTTTTTCGGAGAGGAGAAGATACATGCAAAGAAGGGGAGAGTTCGGGTGAGCTCGCTGATAGCACTTTGGTCTCCAAGTGGGAGATTGTTAGTCTAAAGTATAGACCCAAAGTCGAAGCCAAAGCTGGAATCAAGAAAACGAAGAAAAAATCAAGAAAACAGAAGGAGGCCGGCACGGTCAATCGCGAACGTGCACAGAGCTGGTTAGAGCCTGGAGCTGAAGGCGATCGATCGCACAAATCTCTGTAATGGATTCTGGTCTCGGGTTTTGGTTCGGTCGACCATCGCGGTAGACCGTGGATACCCTGTAGGATTTTTGGGCTCTGTCGTTTGATACGGTCGACCATCGCGGTCAACCGCGATACCTGCGCGGTCGACTGTCACGGTCGACCGCGACGCAGTCAGCCAGTTTCCTTATCTGTTTTGGAGTCTGTTTCTTCCAGGACTCTATATATACCTAAACGTTTTTAGAGCTTGACATAACACAAAAAAGAGAACTTTTTTACTGTAGAAAAGAGAGAGAATCTCAGAGAAATAAAACCCTAGTTTGAGAGCTTGTATTTCTTCTTCAATTAATAAGAGAATTGTGTGGTGTGGCTCCCGAGGACTTAGGCACGTTTGCCGAACCTCATTAAATCTGGTGTGTTCATCTCCTTTACTCTTTTACAAGTTTTGATGTAATTTGTGATGAATTTCCTACTTTCCTACTTTCAACACAAAGTCCGGAAGGGTAAGGGTTTGATTGATTGTTTCGAATCCTCAACACCATCATCATAAGTAATAAGAGGAATAAAAATTTCATGTTGCATGCGCAGATTGCTACGTTAATTATGCTTTTAGTACTATCCTCGCTGCTGCTTCTACTTCAAGAGCAGCATATGATCTCAGAGCTCAGGGTAGATGCGGACGTGACTAATTATGTGGTAATGCCCATTGAAACCTTATTATTATTTCTTAGTTTTTCCTCTTGTTATTCATAGAAAATATTCAAGTTCTTCTTTTGCTAGCTAATCGGTAAAATCCTTATATGAGCGGTGCCAAATATTATCTCCGTGATTTTTAAAAGATACTGGTAAGTGATTCCATGCAACTTGGAGGAACTCTTTACAATATTCAACGTTAACTCGGTATTAATTTTTTTGACTGCAATGTAAGGAGAATTTTTTCTAAATATGATAGACTTGTGAGTTTGATTCCTTAATAGTGTTCTTGGTGCCTATTACTCGTCAATTTTTTTTTCCGGTATCCATGTTGTTATACACGCGTATATGAAGTACAAGTCGTATATATTTGTAGTTTGTAAATTTTTCTATGGTAGTAGTCATGTATTGATGACTGTTGTTTATTTACTTGATGTTTGTTGTTGGGATCTGGATTTTACACTAATCCTAGCTGTGCAGACTAATTAGGATTGGCTCTTTTGTGCCGTCTCCGTTATTTATCGAGATATATTTAATATGCTATCCCAATGCCTGAAGAAAATTTTGAGAGATATTCGCAGGTAGATTATTATTAGAGATAAATTTTATAAAATAACTCTAGTAACTTGCACTGGCAAAATATGCATCACATTCCGATTAAAAAACTCTTCTGTACCCCCTCACATTGCCTCTCAGCATGTAAGGAGACGTTATAAAGGATTAACTGGATTGGAAGACGTTATAATAGAGCTTTGTTAGGAAAATAGCGCTGGAAATGGTTTGATGGAAATCCTGGTCTTTGGAAACAAATTAGTTTCCATAAATATTTTGAAAGAAATGTGAAAACGGCGAAGGAATTATGAAAAACGTGAAGAATAACCCAAAACAGACTCCACCACACCCTGGTGTGGTGTTTGCCATGGGTGTGGTAGAATCTGTCCTGCACCACACCCTCTGCCACACCCATGGTGCAGGGTGTGGTAGAATCTGTCCTGCACCACACCCTCTGCCACACCCATGGTACAGGGTGTGGCAGACTCGTTTTTAGAATCCTTCTTTGTTTGGGAATCCTCTTTTGTTTGGGATTGTGTTTTATTATAAATAGGATCACGTTTTTTAGGGTTTCTCAAGGAGAGAAAAGGAGGGAATTAGCATTGTTTTGAGCACTTTGAGAGAGAGATATTGTGAGGGAGTTGAGAGCTTTGGTTAGAGTTATATTTGAGTGATTTTGTGAGTTGTAACCCGTTGTATTTCTCCTCCATATAGTGAAATCTCTCCATCCTCTCCCCGTGGACGTAGGCAATTGCCGAACCACGTAAATCCTTGTGTTTGGTTTGATTTGTGTCGTATTTTGGTGAATTGCACTCGTAATTTGGTTTGGTTTTCTTCTCTCATCGCTCACCCACTCGTTTGGTTGTCGAGCACACTTTCGCACGACGCGCAACAAATGGTATCAGAGCTCAGATTTCAGATCTAGGGTTTTGGATTAGGTGGAGGAAGATTTAATTGGAAGCTTGGTTCTTGGAGTTCTAGGCTTTGGTGGAGTTAGGGTTTGAAGTTGCCATTGAAGATCTCGCTTTCCTCGTGTGGTTAGGAGTTCTATTTGGAATCCAATCTAGGGTTCAGTTGGGTAGCTTCTAAATTCTATAAAGTTTGAATCTTTCTTTGCAATTTGGAGTTTGTGATTATGGGTGAAGAAGTTGGTGAAAGCAGCAAGATGATAGGTACAGTTCAAGTGGATTTTCAGAACACTAAGATTAGTGTAGTGAAATATGACGATAAAATCAATTTTGGTTTGTGGATGAGTGACGTACAGGATTCACTCAATGCTCAAATTTTGGAGGAGACCATCATGGTCGATGTGAGGCCACCTAAATATGAAGAGGCGGTATGGGAAAAGATGAATAGGAACGCTTGTGGGGTGATCAGGTCCTGTTTGGAACAGGAGCTGAAATATGATGTGATTGGGGTGACGTCTGCAATGAAGATGTGGGAAATTCTCAACAATAAGTATCTTACGAAAAGTGTTGAGAACAGGTTGCATTTGCTGCGTAGGTTATTCAGATTCCAGATGTCCCGAGGCACCTCGCTGGCGGCTTATGTAAACAACTACACTAAGTTGTTGTCAGACTTGGCGAACGTGGATGAGAAGATCATGGATGAGTATAAGGCTATTATTCTTTTAGGCTCCTTACCGGATGAGGAGTATGATACCTTTGTGCTTACTTTGCTGAACGGGAGATCTTCTATCACTTATAGTGAAGTGACTAACGCATTGATGAACTACGATTTGAGGAGGAAGGATAAGGAGACTTCCCGCGCTAGTACTTCAGGAGAGGCCTTGTCGACGAAAGATAGAAGCCCATATCCGAAAGGTGATAATCGAGGAAGGTCAAAGTCAAGAGATCGTCACCAATTAGCAAAGAACCAATGTGCATTCTGCAAGGAGCAATGACATTGGAAGAGAGACTGCCCGAAGCTCAAGGAGAAAGAGAATGGCAAGAAAAATGGCCCGAAGGCCAATGAGGTGAACGTTGCGAAAGGTGATGATTCTGATGATTCGTGCTTTTCTCTATTGATTACTCTGGAGGTGAACCATGTGGATGCATCGGATTGGATGCTTGATTCTGGCGCTACTTATCATGTGACTCCTAGGAGAGATTGGTTTTTATCATTTGAGAGACTCGACGGGGGTGTTGTTGTCATGGGAAATGATCAATCCTGTGGCATTTGTGGGATAGGTACTGTAAGGATTCGGATGCACGATGGAGTAGTCCGTGAGTTGAAGGAGGTGAGATTTGTTCCTCAGCTGAAGAAGAATCTTATCTCAGTTGGAGCTTTAGAGACTAAGGGATTCAGGGTGACCTTTGAGAACGCTGTAGCGAAGGTTACTAAGGGATCTTTGATGGTGATGAAGGGAGTCCGAAATCATAATTTATACTATCTGAAAGGGAGCACCGATATTGGCCAGGTTGCTTCGGCTATTTCAGAGGCGGACATGAGCAAACTTTGGCATTACAGGCTAGGGCACACAGGTGAAAAGTCACTGCAGACATTGTGCAAGCAGGGGCTATTGAAGGGAGCCAAGAGTGGTAAAGTAGAATTATGTGAGCATTGTGTACTTGGCAAGAAGACAAAGGTGAAGTTCGGGACGACCATTCATAGGACGAGGGGTATCTTGGACTACGTGCACACAGATGTTTGGGGTCCCACCAAGACGGCATCACTTGGTGGTCGACATTGGTTCGTCACGTTCGTTGATGACTATTCTAGGCGATATTGGGTGTACACCATGAAGCATAAGAGTGAATTCCTAGATTTGTTTGTGGAGTGGAAGAAGAGATTAGAACTGCAGACTGGAAGAAAGATCAAGACGTTATGATCCGACAACGGCGGCGAGTATACTTCAGACCCCTTTCAGCAGCTATGTCGAGACGATGGCATAGAGAGGCACTTCACAGTTAGTCATACACCGCAGCAGAATGGGGTAGCGGAGAGGTTAAATCGATCCTTGATGGAGAAGATTCGATGTTTATTGGCGCATAGTGGTTTGGAGAATATCTTTTGGGCTGAGGCACTTTCTTATGCGAGCCACCTCATTAATAGGCTGCCTTCATCTGCGATTGAGGGGAATACCCCTATGGAGATGTGATCGGGAGAGACAGCACATGACTATGACCAGCTTAAGGTATTTGGTTGCCCTGCATATTATCATGTTAAAACTGATAAGTTAGAACCTCGAGCTAGGAAGGCCATATTTGTAGGATTCAAACGTGGTGTCAAGGGATACAAGCTTTGGGATCCAGTTGATAAGGAGATTGTGCTGAGTAGGGACGTCACATTCGATGAGGCTTCTATCTTGAAGTTTCCCAGCTCTCATCAGGTGGAGAACGACCCGACAGAGGAGATATCACAGGTGGTAGAGATTGATGCAGCTCCACAGAGTCCAGATGGTGCAGTATCCATTAGAGTGCCGACTGAGGTGACGCCAGGCGAGCACGACGGTGATGCAGAGGATATGGGTACTCATGAGCAGGATCAGGGACCGACGGCTCAGGTTCAGGATTCTATTACGGTTCGAAGACAGAGGAGAAACATACAGATGCCGGCACGGTATGCCGACACAGTTGCGTATGCACTTCCAGTGGAGAGTATCGATGAGTTGGTGCCTACTACATTCAGAGAGGCCGAGCAGAGTTCGGAGGCTGATTCGTGGCATGTGGCTATATAGGAGGAGATGTAGTCCCTTCATAAGAACGATACATGGGAGCTTGTTGAGCTTCCAAAGGGGCGGAAGGTGATTGGGTGTAAGTGGGTGTACACGAAGAAGGAGGGCATTGAGGGCACTCCAGTGAGGTTCAAGGCTAGGTTGGTTGCGAAGAGCTATGCACAGGAGGAAGGTATTGATTATAATGAGGTTTTCTCTCCGGTGGTGAAGCATTCTTTGATTCGGATTCTGCTAGCTTTGGTGGTACAGTATGGATTAGAGTTAGATCAGTTAGATGTGAAGACGACATTTCTTCATGGTGATCTTGATGAATAAATATATATGACTCAGCCATTGGGATTCCGAGCTGTAGGGAAAGATAAGTTGCTTTGCAGGTTAAAGAAATCGCTATACGGTTTGAAGCAATCTCCTCGACAGTGGTATAGGCGATTCGATTGCTTTATGCTTGGTCATTCGTACACTCGGAGCCAGTTTGATCCTTGCGTGTATTTTCACAAGTTGAGAGGAGGTGCGTACATTTATTTGTTGCTTTATGTTGATGACATGTTGGTTGCCTCTAGTTCCAGGTCAGCTATAGATGAGTTGAAAGTTCAGCTTTCGAATGAGTTTGAGATGAAGGACTTGGGCGAGGCGAAGAGCATTTTAGGGATGGAGATCGGCAGAGACAAGAAGAAGGGCAAGATTTGTTTGACACAGGTGGCTTATTTGAAGAAGGTTCTACAGTGATTCCATGTTAGCATGGATACGAAGCCAGTTGGTGTACCTTTGGGAGCCTGTTTGTAGGAAAAATCGTAAAGAAGAGAATAAAGAAAATTGACTTGTATTTCTTTGATTCCGATTACAACTTGATTACAAAAGAGAAGAAAACAAATTGGGTTTTCTCCTTTGTTTAAAACTGGGTTCTTCACGGTGGCGATGGAGTGCCTCCCTCGAATGCTCGCGTCGAGTTTGCTCTCCGTTGACGATCCGACGTTTTGATTCACTGGAACGATGTCTTCTCCTCACGATTTGACGTTGTGGAGAACTTGCATGACAAGTTTGAAACTCTTGATGAGTTGATAACTCTGAACGAGTTGGAAACTCTGTAAAAGAGTTGTTT
>BQKN01009126.1:0-11854 GCA_022839385.1 Asparagus kiusianus | reverse complement strand
GAATTTACAAATTCACGTTTTCGTTCGTGCACATGTTCGTGCATGTTATATAAAACTGATGAGTTTTCATAAATGGGAAGTGATATTTAAAAATTTCTTTCTCTGACATGTTTATCTACATGTTTAGAAACTTTCCTCCACTTTTTACTATTTTTGGAGTTGATTTACTGTGCCAAATTGATTTTACAAAATCATATATGTCTGCAGTTTTTCAGAAACTGTAAATCTGTGTTTAAACATTTATTTCTCTCAACTGGGAAATGCTTTTTAAGAAATTCTTTCTCTAACATGTCATTCTATATGTCTAGAACCATCCCACAAAATTTCATAATTTTTAGAGCTGTTTTACTATTTTTAACTGATTTTATAAAACCGGATATACCTGCTACAGTACCGGCGGTCGACCGAGCTACTCTATGTTTTGTTTTTGTTTTCTGCGGTCGACCGCTCCGGTCGACCGCCGATCTGCCAGTCTGATTCCAACGGCTATTTTTATAGCCGTTGCAGAATAGTTTTTTGGTCTTTTTATTGACTTTCTCTTACCTTTGGGGTTTCATATAAATACCCCCTTACCTCAGATTTTATATGTAACTAAGAGAAAGGTTTTAAAGATTTTAAAAGGAGTTTAAGCTTGTTTTAAGCTTGTTTAAGGTTTTGGTTTAAAGCTGTTTTGGTTTTTTACAAGTGGAGGAGAACATCTTCTTGTTGTTTGGACTTCAATCTTCATCTCTCCATCTTGTTACTCAGAGAAGAATCTCTAAACTCATATCTAGCTATTTATACGTTTGATTTACATTTCCATAAGCTAGTATTTGTATTGAGTTTAGTTTGATTTTGATTTCACTCATTGTTTACACACACCTTTGAGCTTATTGTATTTGCATACATTATATAATTGGGTTGTGGGTTGTGTGACATTGAGTTGAGCCTAATTGAGTTCTCACCTTGTTAGAGAGAACAATCATTTGTCATATTATGCTTAATTGTGAGGATTCACTTATAATACACTTGTACACCGAGAGAAGTGTGTGGTGAGAGACGGGGTCGAATCCAAGAGGAGTGGCGTCGGCTGACGTGCCTAGGGAGAGGTTGTAACCGAGCACTTGAGGAGGAGGACACGGGATAGGACCAACACTTAGTGTGTGAGGTGTGATTGCATAGTGATTGTATTGTGAGGTGTAAACGTTATTCGGGTGAACGTAGAAAACCCGGTTATGATAGTGGAGATCTCCTCGAGGTGAGGAGCGGGGACGTAGGTTGTGGGGACCGAACCTCGTAAACATATCGTTTTGTTTGTGATTGCATTGGCGTACTTTTATATTCGTGCTTATTATTCATATTGCCTTTGTCAATTGCTCATTGTTGTTTTTCCCTCTATCTAGTTTATGATTAATTCACCCTTGTGTTAATTTTATATCCTTGCATATATCATATTGTATTTCTATCATATAGGATATATCACCTTGTGTATATTGCATATTCTTGCACATAACTCTTTGTGTATCTATCTTACAAGAATATATTTGTTAAGTAATTTTAATTGGTATTTAAATCGGATTAGATTAGCATAAGACCCTAATAACCCCCCCTCTAGGGTCTAACAGTTATCGCTAAGGTAAATCCCTTAAGAGTTTTGATGACGAAACCATCGTCTCTAAATTGCCGACTTACAAAATAGGCCATCCTCTTGTCGTAATATGACATGCAATTTATGCCCCAAAAAGCGGTCAAGGGTCAAGTGTTAGCAGACTTCTTAGCTGATCACCTGGTGCCAGAGACATCTAAGTTGTATGAAGAATTGCCCGACGAAGTCGCTGAAGCTTGTGTCACTCGAGAATCTACGCAAGTGTGGAGATTATTTTTCGACGGTGCATCCAGAGCAAATCCTCATGGAGCAATTACAGCAGGAGTAGGAGTGGTATTCATTTCTCCAAACGGGCATGTGATTCCAAGGGGATTTTCCTTGATCGAGCCCTGTACCAACAATGTAGCCGAGTATAATGCTCTGCTATTAGGAATGCAATTTGCTGAAGAACTAAACATTCGGTATCTCGAAGCTTACGGTGACTCTCAGCTAATCGTGAATCAAGTTCGAGGAGAATACGAAGTGCGACATGAGGATCTGATCCCGTATTACTTCGCAATGCTAAAGTAAGCTAAGAAGTTCGAAGGTTTCTTTATTAAATACATTCCATGAGCTCAGAATGCTTACGTAGATGCTTTAGCCTCGTTGGCAAATTCGCTAGCATTGCCACCATGGGCTGAAATGATGATTCTAGTCATACGACGCGAGCTGTACTGCTCTAAGATTCTTATAGAGGAAAGTTTAGACAAGGCAATAGCAGGAGAACTATGTGCAACCTCCATGGAACTCGAATCTAGAGATTGGTGATTCTCGTACATCGACTATGTTATATACAGAATTTTGCGTGATAACCCTAAGGAAGCGGCCGCTATCAAACGAAAGGCCCTTCGATTCTATTACGATGTAGTCTCTCAAATCCTATATCGTAAATCACATGATGGAGTTTTGCTTCGATGCCTTTCTCGAAAGGAAGCAAGGGAGGCCCTTAAGGAGGCTCACGATGGGATGTGCGGAGCTCATCAGCCTGGGGCTAAATTAGGAGATCGCCTTAGACGAATTGGATATTATTGGCCAAAGATGTTTTCAGACGCAGTTGACTATGCTCGACGTTGTCATGCATGTCAAATACATGGGGACTTTATCCACCAAGCACCAAATAACCTGCATCCCACATCCGCTTCTTGGCCATTCGAAATGTGGGGTATGGATATCGTTGGACCAATCTCTCCCCCGACTTCCAAAGGACACCGGTTCATTTTGGCTGTAACTGATTATTTCTCCCAATGGGCGGAGGCAATCCCGTTGAGAGAAGTTAAGACTTCGAATGTGATTACGTTCATCAAACATCACGTCGTCTACCGCTTTAGAGTCCCAAGACGGATAGTTCACAACAACGGGACACAATTTGTTAGTTTTGGGTTTCAAAGATTTTGTGATAAATTTAGAATCCAAAGCGTCGCCTCTAAGGCCTATTATCCACCGGCAAATGGTCTCGCAGAAGCCTTTAACAAGACCATCGTAAAACTTCTCAAAAAATTCATCTCTAAAAGCCGACGCGACTGGGACGAAAGACTCGAAGAATGTTTGTGGGCTTATCGCACAACGGTGAGGACCCCTACAAGAGCTACACCGTTTTCTTTAGTATACGGCTGTGAAGCTGTACTACCACTAGAGATTCAAATCCCTTCCCTGAGAGTCGCGATTTCAACTAGACTAACAGAGGAAGAAAAACATCAACAACGCCTTCAGGAACTTGAAGCTTTGGACGACAAACAAATTCAAGCTCAACAGCAGATCCAATTGTATCAAGCCCGGATTTCCAAAGCCTACAACAAAAAGGTCAAAGAACGGATTTTCAAAAAGGGCGATTTAGTTTTGGCCAACAGACGACCCATGGTAATGACACACAAAACCAAAGGGAAGTTCAATCCTAAATGGGAAGGGCCCTTCATAATAGAATTGGTTTATTCGAATGGAGCTTATCGCCTTATCAACCAAAAAGGAGACAGGCTCATGATGTCAATCAATGGGAAGTACCTTAAGAGATACTTTCCATAAATCATGTAGCCCACTTCTTTCTCTTACAAATTTCAGTCGAGTCAGACTGGGGGTTGACGATTCGTAGTGTATTTCGGGAATAAATGTTTAGTTTTCCTGTTTTGTATGTCGTCATGTTAACATTACACCTCTGATGACTGAAATTTTCTGGAATTATTCTAAGTAGTAATAAAGAGAGTTTCAATTTTAACTACACTTACAACATTCGCATTACTTTTCATTGTCCTAAAATAGAATTCGACAAAAGAGATGATGAAAGGCAAAATGATATCGTTTTCATTCAACATTGTTAACTTGAATACAAAGTGATGATGAGCAAAATGAAAATGATACAAAATTCCTTAAAAAAAGAGGTACAAAATCTAAACATCAGGCTTCATCAATTTAAGAGATTTCAGCCTAGACTTGAAGGTGGAGAGTTTCTTCTCATGAGCCGTCCTGACTTGTTCCTCAATCTCTCTTCTGAGTTTTGCTTCAATGGGGGCAGCAGCAACAACGTCTCTTCGAATCCTCTCAGCCGTGTGGAGCGTACGACAAAAATCAGTGTAGATGTGATCGTTTTGAAGCTCAAACCCTCTTCTAGCACCCTCATATTGAGCCAACTGGGCTTTCTTCTTATCCAACTCAGCTTCCAGTTGGGCGATAGCTTCTTTAGTGGCACGAATCTTGGAAACTACACTCTTGATATCAGTATATGCTTGAGTATGCTGCTTCCGCAAGAAGGATATGTGAGACTTTTTATCAGACAAGTCCTTGCGAAGGATCTCTCGATGATGCAGCTTCGAGATTGTGGCCAAGGAAAGAGTCGGCTCCACTTCAGAGTCTAGATTGGTGCGCTGCAGCTCCCTGAAAGCTGCCAACTCTGCCTTCAAGAGAGTGATACCCCCCCTGACAGTGCTCAGTCCATGACGCATCCCCTTTATCCTTGATTTTGACCAAACACTTGGTTAGGACAGGTTCACAATCTTCAAAAGAAGCTCCCCCAACACTAACGATATTGACAGTTGTCTGTATCCAATGTTCCAGTTCCTTAATTAATCTCTTTAGAGCTCTCGAGCGTGGAGGAGGAATGATGGGATAGATCAGACCTGTATGTTCATCCCGAACAGGCAAGGGAGCAACCTCGGAAGGAGAGCCTTCATATGTACTTTCACCCCGGGTAAAAGAAGGAAAGGTGGATTCAGAACCCCTAACAGGCAATGTCTCCTCGGCTCCAGCCTCCTCGGGAATAGGAGGAATCGATCGAAGCATCTCGTCCTCTCTACCAGTCAAACGCGTAGCGGGCGCAGACTTCATCGCGTCCCCCATTAACTTCGCCCTCTTTGAATTTTTGGCCATGGCAGGTATTCATTTACGAATTCTCCTGTCATATTCACCCTCCTTAGCAGCAGAAAGTGCCTTCTTACCTGATCGCAAAGAACGGAGTTCAGGATTAGACGCTTCTGCAGGAATTTCCTCAACTGCCTTTTCTTTGGGAGAATCAGCAATTGGTGTTCCCTCTTCGGTCCCCATAGGAACCTCTTCCTCAGAAGGTTCTATGGTGGGCGAATCCCTAGGGGCTTCAACGGTTCCGATCGCTTCCTGTTCACAGGATAGATATTCTTCTATCCCCGGTAGACGAGTCTTCGTAGAGCCGCTCCTCGAACGATATAATTCCCTAATCTCATTTATATAGGAAGTGTAAATATCATATCCAGGGACTTGAGAAACCTCGTTAAACCAGTTGCGAAAATCTACAACGGTAGAACAGCCGGGCGATGAATTAGGTAAAGTGAAGTGCGCGTGGGTCCCTCCAGCAGAGAAGAAATACCATGCGTGGGTCCCCTCATATAAATTCTCAACTTGAACCAACGCCGAGTTAGGATTGCCAACATAGAGTTGGTCATATCCAAGCTGTCTAGCGAATCTAGAAGGCATATAAGGTTCAATGATGCACTTCTCTCTCAAACGATAGACTAGATAGCCCAGCCTGATCATGAGAAGCTATCTAAAAGTGCCTTCTTCCAAAGAGGATGAGCCCTCAAAAAGTACGTCCATGACACGAGCGTTCTCTCCATCAGCCCCGTCAAAATTAGGAGCACAGCAGAAAATTCTGTAATTGTCTCCCCGAGACAAAATCTGTCGAGCCCTTACTATATAAGCACGAGTCCACGTGGCCGACTCCAATCTCTGTAGGAAGGGAACATAAGCATCAACACCCTCAGGTACCCCCATCATCAATGAGGGACAATGCAGCACGAACCAGGCCACTAAGTACGTATACGGCACTGGTATACGTGGTTGAGGAGCTTTCCCGGCTTTCTTCGTAGTAGCCTTAATTCCCGAGGCGCCGAGAAGTTCGGAGGTCAACATCCTTAGGCCATTTTGTATGCAGCCGACCATAGCAATAAGGAGGCTCACAGGTCTCCCATGCGCCAACAAAACAGCTGGGTATACAACCTCAGCTAATATTGCCTCTACTGGCTTCGACGGTACCACACACCGCTTCAACCAAATCATGAAGAAGCCAGCAAGAAGAGTCGTATCGAAAATAGAAACTATGGCTTAGTGATGGAAACTTTCAAATTCAACACCAGCCTCAAAATCATCCTCTGCATGCTCTGTCCTGTAGATAACACTGGAAGCCTTAATTCGAGTTTTGGCGTCTTTAGGAGAAATGGCTGCAACGCGAGATACGGCTACGTCTTTACGGTTTAAGTTCTGAAAGAGGTATTCCGCCCACGTGGTATGTATAATGCCCCCTCCACGCATCCCAAAGACTTGGGCATATATATGGAAGTGGCACATCGACTCCCAGAAAGTAGCATAAACTTTTGGATGTGTCGCCCTCAACAGGAGAGCTCCTCGGTGGTAGGGATGAATTCTTCGTGGGGTAGTCTACCAAACGACAATCCCGATACTGCTTGCATCTCATGGAGAGCAAAACCTAATTCCCCTATAGGCGTGAAGAATGTGCAGCTATCCTGATTATATTTCTCCAACATAGCGAAGAAATTGTGATAACTTTGCACAACTCCCCGTCGAGTGGCCATCACGGGAATTATAAGACCCGATTGAGCGAGCGGTTCCTTAAGCTCCTCAAGAACGAAGTCAGCCATACGGGTCCACCAGCCTCCTTCTCTAGAACAAACCCATCCTGGAGATCTGAACATCTGGGTAGAGAATTCACCATGAGCTGCAATGAATTGGCGAATGAAGATATTCGCTGGACATGGCACCTCTGGAACGAGATCCTTCTTCTCAAATAGGCCGGGTCTCAACCCCTTGAGTTGTCCCCCGATTTGTGTACGAGCTCGCCGACCAAATCTAAGCGACACATTCTCCTTCTCCTTGACTATGTCAAAAGTCAAACCCCGGTGACAGCTCACATTCAAGAAGTAGGAGAGCGGATACATCCTCTTTATACTAGGGAGGAAGAGGAAACGGTTATCAACTCTCCGTAGTAGCTTTGAGTCCTCTGCATGTATGAGATAGTCATCAATTGCTATACGATCTTCGAATATAAATGCTGGTTTGGGAAACTGAGAACGACCGATAGGGGTCTCCATATCCAAATTAGTGATCAAAACCCTGAGAGTAGAGCACCAGGGGAATTTAATCATGTCCACTCTCTCCGAGTCAGAGAAAGTACACAGTGGAATTCTATTTTGAAGACTGAAGACTTCATTCGCGTCAGGACCGCCAATATATCCAAAATGATGCTCTTGTGAAAGCGGTACGTTTGGAAGAAGCACTGCACAATCAAAAGCAGAGATTAGCAGCTAAAAGCAAGCTGTTGACATAAATACAGAATCTGAAACACAAAAGGCCAGCCTCGTATCAGAAATCTCAAACACGAGAGTCGAGCCTCGTGTTAGAAATCTCAAACACGAGAGTCGAACCTCGTGTTGAAAAACTTAAACGCGAGAGTCGAGACCCACATGGGGTCCCAACTCCGCGTTTTCATTAAATAAAACAAGTCATCTTCCTCGTTATAAAAAACCCATTTAGGATTTTCAGAGAACTTGCCAAGGCAAGTTGTTTTGGTCAACACTTACCACGACAGGGGGGCCCCCGTGACGGTGACGGAGACGATGACATTCCCACAGGAACAAGAACACCGTCGGCGTCCTCAGTCGACGATGTTTCGGAAGTCGCTCCAGCGACTTCCTTGGAGCTAGAACCCACTCTTCGCGGCGCCACTGACATAATAGGTCGGAGGAAGCATCATTGATCAAAGGAGACGGAGTTCGTCGGAGATCTCGTCGAAATCAAACAAGAGTTCTCGTTCTTGGAAATAGCCAAAAATGGAAAGAGTAAATGACTCTTGACACGACCACTCAGGTCTATTTATAACAGCCGTCAAGCTGTTAAGATGGCACGGGATTCCAGGAGAATCCCAACCATCTTATCTTTTAAAACGCAATCTTTCATGTTTTTAGATAAAGTCAGTTAAGACTTTAATCTCAACGCGAAGTTCACACCTGCGTTCAAACGCTAGGCCCAGACCAGCGATATGAAGGTTCTTAACCTCGCGTTTCATACCTCAAAAGCAAGAGTCACCTTAGCGTTGCATTTTTTCCAAATGAAGAATCTACCCTTGATACTTACCCCCTAAGTTCATGGATTCTTTCAACAGTGCTGTTAAAACTCTGTATTTCCTTAACATAATCTAAATACTTATCAGGTTAATATTACACCTCAGATGATCATCACCCCCACAGAGATTGAATTTAGTTGTCATCACTACCAATATGACTACAATTCCTCTGTTAGGGTCCATTTATCGATTATCGTCAATAGAACGATAAATATCCAAAATCATCCAAATCCTGGTTATTTCATCAACTCTCCTCAGCCGAATATCAAATAACCAATTGACCTAATTCTTTTCAGTGAGATGATAAAATTCCCCGAATCTTGTTCAAATAACAAGTGATACAATTAATCGCCCTGATGATAAAACACTTAGCAGTTCTCCCTAGTGAGACGCTACAATATTTTTCTTTTTTCCTCATAGATATCACGTTAAAAATCACACCTATGACAAAATTAACTTATCGATTCTCGTCAATAGAGCGATAAGTCCACAAAATTGCCCTGATTGCAATATTTCTCCTGTCATGTTTAAAATTACACCTCTGAAAAAATTAACTTATCGATTCTCGTCAATAGAGCGATAAGTCCACAAAATTGCCCTGATCGCAATACTTCCCATGTCACGTTAAAATTACACCTCTGAAAAAATCAACTTATCGATTCTCGTCAATAGAGAGATAAGTCCACAAAATTGTCCTGGTCGCAATATTTCTCCTGTCATGTTTAAAATTACACCTCTGACAAAATTAACTTATCGATTCTCGTCAATAGAGCGATAAGTCCACAAAATTGCCCTGATCACAATACTTCCATGTCACATTAAAATTACACCTCTTACAAAATCAACTTATCAATTCTCGTCAATAGAGCGATAAGTCCACAAAATTACCCTGATCGCAATACTTCCCATGTCACGTTAAAATTACACCTCTGACAAAATCAACTTATCGATTCTCGTCAATAGAGCGAAAAGTCCACAAAATTTCCCTGATCGCAACATGCTAACAGTCCAACCCTCATACTTGAACCTTTTTCCTCAGTGGATTAAACTCTTTCCTAAATTATCCCTAGGAAAATTTGTGAGTTTCACTCGATGAGGAAATTCATGCCAAATTAAAATTACACTTCTGACATTTATAGTCTTCTTTCAGTGTTTAAAGCAGAAGCGTAACACAGGAAGAATTCTATTAGTTAGCCCTATTTTGGGGAGAATAATAAAGTGTTTATTCTCAGCAGTTAGAAATTTTCTAGAGTTATCTCAAAGGATAATAAGGAAAATTTTCTAAATCAGATCTATCAAGGAAATTTGTAATTTTGTTGCTTCGAGATTAAAATATGACAAATGCAAGAAACAATAAGGAATCAATATCACTTTTTTATTCAAGAGCTAAAAGAAAGTGATACAAAACAAACTTGTTCCTGTCAAAAGAACATTACAAAGACAAAATTCACTCACACATCAAATCAAAAGAGATGAGTTGAGTCTTGACTTCGGTTAATTCCTCCTCGTGACTAGCTCGCACCATGACTTCAGCTTTAGCCCGGAGTTCATCCTCACTTTGTATGATGATGGTCGCCACTTCCTTCCTGGCATGTTCCAGGGCTTGAGCCTGCGTGTGATACTCCAAAGCACCATTTGCATTCTGGGTGCTAAGGATATTGATAATGTTTTCTTCACAGGAAAGTTTAGCCTTTAATCGCAGAACTTCAGCCTCAGCTTCAACAAGTCTGTTACGAAGCGAATTCATAGAAGCGATCGAGAGTTCTAATTCCTCTCGCTTTCGGATATTACACTCGTTAAGCTCCGTGATCTGATGCTCTCTTTCAGCTAAGTCCCACTCTATCGCTTCTCGGCGAGCCACTTCTGCAACCTGAAGACCAGCCAAAGTTAACATAATTTGTGGCTGAAGTTATCTGCGGTCTAACATTTCAAAGTGCTGCAATTGTTCTTCCAAGTGAAGAATAATCTCTGAACAGCGCTTGAACCACTGGGTGTTCCCCACACTTCTAACTCTATTTAAGCCTGCCTCCAAAAGAGGTCGAAAAGAGTTAAAAGTTCCTTTACCACTCACCACATATTCAATTACCTTCTTCGCGAGGCTATTCAGATACACCAAGAAAATTTGAAGGAATTCAGGTGCACCCGCGAGACTCAAAACAACACTCGGGGATACTCCCCTAGCAATTGAGATTGGCGCAAGTGATCCGGGTGCTGAAGCTACAGAAGCAATGGAGATGTTCAATTGCGAAGGATTTGAGGTTAAAGCCATCAATGCCTTCGCCATAGGTGCACAAGGCCCGGCCTCTGTTGGGGTGAGTGAGATCTTCATTAATGCTTTCGGCAAAGCAGCCACCACGGAGGAGTCACGCAAGGCTTGCATCGGCATAGGAGCTGACACCTGCACGAGTTGTTGTTCCGGATGAGGAGTCACAGTAGTAGTCTCAGGCAATGCTACAGGTGAAGCAGTTGTCGTGGGTGATCCAGGTAAATGTTGCTCTTGTAAAGGAGCCAACACCTGCGTAGGATTTTGTTCTGAAGGAGTAGCAGTAGTAGTCCCGGGAGGAGGTGAACCTACACGAAAAAAGGGTCGGAACGCGGAAAGAACATGTGGAAGAATTCGAAGAAAACTAGGCTTATCGGAGATGTGAAAAGGAGTATAACCAGATGCTTTATCGGATGGGACCTTGGGAGCATCATCAAAAATGGTTATGTCATCCATAGAATTATGCTCTTCGTCCTCCACGTCATCACCTGGCATGTTGCCAACGTCAACATCCTCATCACCTCTATTTTCATCAGCCTCATCACCAATCGAGGAACCTTCATAATCTACTTGCTCCTCATCATCCCGTGTAGCTGAAGATTCAGGAAGACTTGTGCCAATAGCTGGTTTAGTCATAAGTCTCGTTGTCAGACTAAGACTTGAACCGCCAGCCTGTAACATTAGTGCTGAAGGAGAAGGGGACAGATTCTCTTCATGGTCCTGAGATTCTAGCATAGGAGCCCTAGGAGGGTCTGCTGCTGGAGCAGATTCTGCATCTGTGGCCATTAATTCATTCTCTTCATCCTCGGAGGGATGGCGAGAAGAAGTTTCACTCGATAAAGCCGGGCCATGCGAACGGAGCCCAGTTCTATGGGGCAAGCCTGCAACTGAAGAATCATGTTGTTCTTCATCTTTAGCAGCTCTGATAGCGTCAGCCATCAACTTTGGTTTTTGCTGGCCTTTAGGAGGAGGAGACCCAACCATCAACTTCCGGCGGGTCTGCTTATCGTATTGGCCAGTTTTATCCGCCGAAAGTTTTCTCTTCCCAGCTGCCCTTGCTGTGGGAGAATCTACCACCCGGGGTTCCTCCACTGGAGTAGGCTCAGCTGCTTGCTCCTCTCCCTATTCAGCAGAAGGATCCTCAATGGATAAAAATTTGTCAATTCCTCTCAGACGGGATATCTTTGATCCCCTTCTTGAAGCATACATACGTCGGATATCCTTTAGACAAGACGTATTTAAGTTGTAATTAGGAGTCCGGGAAGCGGCAAAGTACCAGTTGCAAAAGCTCATGGAAGTATAAGAATTGGGTGTTTTGTGGGTGTAGGCGTATAAAATTGCCTATAGGTCCCTTATCACAGCTCGACGA
>BQKN01009122.1:0-11275 GCA_022839385.1 Asparagus kiusianus | reverse complement strand
TATATATATATATATATGAACTATAATCAGGGTGTGATATATAAAAATGTTATACAAAGTTGTTGTCATATTAATATGTTAACTATGTTTATTTAAAGTAAATTGTAAAATACAGCGGTTCTATATCACGCTTATGAGTGAACGTTCTCATTTAACATGTTAACCTTAATTAGTAAATTGATAACTATATTTAGTAAACTGTTAACTATAATCCATTATCTGTTAACTGTTATTTATAATCTGTTAACTAACACCCTTATCCTGTTATCTATTAATCATTATATGTTAACTGTTATATGACTGTTAACTATAATCAATTATCTATTAATTGTTATTTTTAAACTGTTAACTATAATCCATTATCTATTAACTGTTATTTATAATCTGTTAACTATTATTAGTTAACAAATAATGGATTATAGTTAACATTTTACAAATAATAATTAATAGATAATTGATTATAGTTAATAGCTTATTAATAACAGTTAACAGATAATGATTAATCAAATCCGAAAGATCTCTCAAATACATCAAACATAAAGCCTTGTTATTCAAGCAATGACATCTCCAGGGTCCCTCTCAATGCACTCCTTATACTCCCTCACAACCGAAACATAGTCCTTCGCCACTACGAACTCAAATGCTTTATTCCTCCCTATAAAATTCTCAAACTCCACCGACTCCCCTTTATTCAACCCCTCAACTCTCAAAAATGATGCCATTGTGCCAACCAAATCCCCAGTCCGAAGATGAATACACCCCAACTCTAATGATTACAACAGATCGAGCTCAAAATGAAAACCTCCCTCCTCCTCCAACACTCAGACTCCTCTGATCCCTCTCGAACCCTCGCCCTCATAAAATCAAGAAGCTCATACAACCGATCCACAGTCTCAGCGTGACTGTTGAGCTGTTGTGGGAGCTCGGCGTAGAGATATCGCATCGCGAACAGGATCATGGATCTGGATCGGTTTGGGTACGTTTTTTGGGGTAATTTTCATAGTGGTATTAGGGGGAATTGAAGGGTGTTTGTGTTAAAAATTATTGTATTCATTGCGGTATTCATTACAACTTCGGTCGTTACAATAAAAACAAAAAGATAGTCTTTTAATAAGACTTTTACACAATAAAAACAAAAAAATACAGTTCTCGTCAAACAAATGCAGAGATTATTTATCGGTCTTCTGCTTGCGTGGGATCTTTGTCTATGCCGGGGATTTTGATATCCGTGGACCGCCTTTGATCTGGATCCGGTTGATGGAAAATTCGACAGAGCGTCGCCTTCACTGAAATAGTGTTTGATTTGAAGCACTGAGATCGACCAAGCAAAATCAGCACTCTTCTCGAGATCAAGACCAAGCCTGATCTCAAGGAACTAGGGGAAACGGGTGTCAGATCTCTCGAACTCTCCTTCTTTATGCCGAAGAACTTGCCAAGATCTGTCAACCCTCGCTAAAATTCGTGCTCCTTTGACTTCTCAATCCGACAGCACCTCGTCCTCTTGATAATTAATCCCCCCGCTGAAATGAGCCATCGAGCTCGTATTTATAGGCTTCGGTTGGAGTTTTTTTGGATGAGAATGAATAATTCGTCCTTATCTTTAGTTAATAACTGATTAACCATGTTAGGGGATGATATCAGATCAGTTTGGATGCTCGGGAACGACTAAATCCTAAGAAAAACCGTTAAAAACCGAACAAGGGTCGAAACAGCGCGCGAGGGTGGATCTGACCCGCGCTTGTGTGGGTCGGACGGATCCGACCCACGCCGGCGCATGTCGGTTGTGTCCGACCCACGTGGGCGCGGGTCGGTTGAGTTCGACACGCGTGGGCGCGGGTAGGTTTGGTCCGTCCTGCGCGGCGCGGTAGGATTTCTGGTTTCGCTGATTTCTTGTGTTTTCCGATTCTTCCGGGACTTGTATTTTCCACCATTTTATGTATTTGATCGTCTTGTTGATTCGTACGCTCTGCACGAGTTGACCTATGCACGCGAGTTGACCGACACGCGTGATTTGACTGACGGGCATGAGTTGATTGTTAGGCGCGCGTTGATTGATGCGCGCGAGCTGATTGTTGGGCGCGCGTTGATTGACTTGTGCGCGTTGACTGATGAGCGCGAACTGATTGACGCGCGTGCGTATATTGACCGACACGCTCGATTTGACCGATGCGCGCGAGTTGATTGTTGGGCGCGTATTGATTGATGCGCGCGAGCTGATTGACGTGCACGTGTTGACCGACGTGCGCGAGCTGATTGATGAGCGTGCAGGCCACTCGGTTTGCTGTTTTGCTTCAGGCGCTGGCGGCGTCAGATAATCCTCTTAGACTCGGATAACAACGTTCATCATCTTCTCTCCATCTCGAGCAGTGTGCGGATACCCATAGGCATTTTTAAACACCTACAGATACCCCCTCCAAAGTATTTCAGATTCATTCTTTTATAGAGGAGTCTGGAGTGATTTGGATAAGATATGCCTTTTCCTCAATTTCGTAGAGGGACCTGTGAATTGCTTCAATTCTTGACTTCTTCAGCCTTCAGTCTACTCAGTGTTTTATCGAATAGATAAAGTTCTTCCGGCGCTGCGTTTATCGTCTGACCGTTGTCGAAATCTTGAATTGAAGTTGGTGTGTAAGTTTCTGAATTTAGCTCTTATCATTGAGTTGACCTTGAACTGATCATCTTTGTCAGAAATTTATATCTGAATCCAATTGAACTCCCTGAAATCATCATTTTCCTTATTTTGATGAGATTGCTGATGCGTTGATCGGCATCGATCTTTACTGTAACGCGTTGATCGGCATCGACCTTTGCGTTGACCGACGTTAACCTTTGCTGTAACGTGCTGACCGGCGTTAACACAGTTTATACTCGTACGTTTACTGGAGTCTACATAGTTTAAGCTCTTAAGACGTTAGAGCGTGGCGGTCCTAAATGTTGGACTGCAGGACCAACTATTAAAGCTGATTCATCTGCGTGTATAGATCTTATCCCGAAGTTGTTAGATGCTGAAGTCACGAGACCAACTAACGGAGCTGGTACGTTAATGACTCGCATTTATAGACTTTTTGGCAAATTCTCAGCCATCAACGGGTTTGATGAGCCTTTACCGACTACTGTTTGAGTCGGGCTAGCATGCAGATTGTTTAAATTCGTTCTGCACGTAACGTTGTGCTAAAAGAGTTAACTCTTTTAGTGCTACGATATTGAATACGTAGACTTCATCTTTCTCCTGTGAAAAGACTAAACAGCGACATGTATCAGACGTAGACTTAGGATTTTTGGCAAATCCTCAGCCTTCAACGGATTTGACATACCTTTATCGATTACCGTTTGAATCGGGCTTGCATACGGATTGTTTAAGTCCGTTCTGCATGTAACGTTCTACTAAAAGAGTCAACTCGTTTAGTACTACGATATTGAATACGTAGATTTCGTCTTTCTTACGGGAATAGACTACCCGGCAACGCGTGTCAGGCGCAAACTTATCCCTACTTAGGATTCGGGATAAAATTCCTTACGCGTGTAAGGTACGTATTATGATGTTATTAATAACAACCTGTCACAATGTCGAATATGTGGGCTTTTGTTCTTTTTACGGTTAAGAACTAACCGGTAACGCATGTTAGGCATTGACTTATCCCTGCTCAGGATTCGGGATAAAATTCCCCGCGCGTGTAAGACACGGATTATGGTGTTATTAATAACGACCTACCACAATATCGAATATGTGGACTTTTGTTCTTTTTACGGTTAAGAACTAACCGGTAACGCGTGTTAGGCATTGACTTATCCCTGCTAAGGATTCGGGATAAAATTCCCCGCACGTGCAAGGCACAAATTATGGTGTTATTAATAACAACCTGTCACAATGTCGAATATATGGGCTTTCGTTCTTTTTACGGTTAAGAACTAACCGGCAACGCGTGTTAGGCATTGACTTATCCCTGCTCAAGATTCAGGATAAAATTCCCTATGTATAAAAGGCATGGATTTTTGTTGCTACGATAGTGAATACGTAGACTCGGTCGTTTTTACAGGAACGAACCACCCAGCAACGCAGGTTAAACGCTGACTTATCCCTACTTAGACTTCGGGATAAAATGCCCCAGACTGGATTCTGGTTTCTTTTTCAATTGGTGAAAGACTAAACCGGCAACGCGTGTTAGGCGTTGACTTATCCCTACTCAGGATTCGGGATAAAATTTCCCGTGCCTGTGAGTCACGGATTTTAGGAGTTAGAAAAAGTGGTGTCTTCTCCTGAGGCAAAGACGAGCCCGATGTGAGAGAAGAAGAATTTTATATCCTATCTCCCAAAGCTGAAAAGGAAGAATTTTATATTCTATCTCCAGTCATAAAAAGAAACTCAAAGTAGGATCTCCACTTCAAGAATCTGGGAAGGTGAAACTAAGAGTGAGATCTCCACTCCGATAATAAAAAAGATTCGGATAATCCTAACTGTCGGAAGGTTTGATTATCGAACTAAATATGAATTTCTTGTTTATCGAGAGTGAATTATGGTTTTGGCCCTAACTGTAGGAAGGTTTGACCAAGCGGGAGTTTGAGGTGACCCTAACTGTAAGAAGGTTTGATTACTCGATTTGAAAGTGGAACTCTCATTCATTGGAGGAATCGAGAGGGGATTTTGGTTTTGGCCCTAACTGTAGGAAGGTTTAACCAAGTGGGAGGTTTAAGACGATCCTAACTGTAGGAATGTTTGATCACTCGATTTGTAGACCTCTCGTTCATTGGAGGAATCGAGAGGGGATTTTGGTCATGGTCCTAACTGTAGGAAGGTTTGACCAAGTGGACAGTAGGAGTGGGAGTACAAATCACAGTGGGAGTGTTGACTTGTACAAATCACTCAGAGGGGGTTCCTGATGTTAAGTGACAAATACTTAACACAGAGGGGTTTGACAATCGTCAATGGTAAGTGCACAGACGCATCAAAAGTTTGAGTGGATTCGAACGAAAGGAGTTTTGGTGGTCCCATCGTCAATTAGTCTGATCGGTGGGGGATTTTATGGTGGAAGGCTATGAGTCGTCAAACACCAATGGGAGTTTTATGTGGGGAGATTGATCCAACGAAGTGATCGAATCTCGTCTCAGCAAAAGAATGTTCGGAAATCACGGTGGGTTTAGTGTTTATCACTTTATTTGTAATGATCGGGTTATCCCTAAGAAAGTCACATGTAGCATTCTTTCGGGAACTTTCCGTTACATGAATCATCCACCCCCAGCTTTCTTTATGGAACTGGGTTTGACATTGTACTCAGTTATATGACTGGGTTATCCTTAAGAATATTACATATAAAAATTCTCCAGGAACTTCCCGTCAAGAGTAGGAAACAGTTTAGACTCATATACCTATTGGAGGATTAAGAAGCAATTTATACTTATATACTTGTCAGAGTGATGAGAAGCAGTTTATACTCGTATACTCGTTGGAGTGTTGAGAAGCAGTTTATACTTGTATACTTGTTGGAGTGTCGCCATTCTCATTTGGCTTATCCCAGTGTTATGACGCCGGCTTCAACCAAAGTTTGGATGTTATTCTTGAGAGCAAAGCAATTCTTGGTGGGATGAAGGACCCTCTTGTGGTACGCACAGTACTCTGGATCCGCTGTGTTATCAGCTTCCTCCTGATTTGTGATAGGTGGTAGCTTGATCTTGTTATTTTTAAGGAGGGATTCGAAGATGACCGGAACGTCTTCGTCCTTGAAGGAGTACTCTTTTGGAGTCTTGAACCCGAAGTCTTCTGCTGTCTTCGGGGTTGCTGTTGCGACATCTGATTAGCGTCAACAGCTGCTGCAGGTGTTTTTCCTTTACCACGGGAGGCGAAATTTGATTTCGGAGAGTTAGCCGTCAATTGGCTTCTTTCGGTTTTCTTCCTTCTGAGGAAGCGTTCGACCTGCTCTCCGCGTACCTTTAACTCTTTCCAGTTGTTTGACGGTGCTACTCCCATAACTTCTAACACGTCCAAGGAGAGGTTGTTGTGACAGGTTTGAAGGATGAAGTCCTCTGTGATCGGATCTCGGCAGTTCATCGCCTTATCCCGGAAGAGCTTGACGAAGTTATCGACCGTTTCACCGTCTTCTTGCTTCTCATCAAAGAGTGTCCTGATTGACACTTCGGGATCGTCATCAAAGAGGTGAGCGAGAAACAGGTTCTCCAGGTCGTCCCAGCTATTGATGCTTCCAGACTTGAGACGGCGGTACCAATCGAAGGCGGGCTCACGAAGGGTACCAACGAATGACCGAACCATCAAGGCTTCATTGCCAGAGATCATACCCAAGTGGGACTTGAAGTAGATCAGATGTTGAGTGGGCGAACCCTTTCCATCAAACGGCGTGAAGTTAATCAGGTTAAACTTCGCCGGGTATGCTATTGAATCCCACTCTCTTGGATAAGGACATGGAATGCCGGTCCTTTTTACCTCTCGAGCAGACATTAGAGCGTTGATTTTGCTCTCGAGATTTTTTATTTTCTTATCGTTGCTTGTATCGGGCTCTGGACGATTTTTAAGAGGAATAACGCGGCTACCCCTAGTGTTGTCGTTTTTGATGGGACCACCCCCAGCATCATTGTTTTTAGTGGGACCACCCCTAACATTCTGGTTAACGGGAGGGTCATCAACATCGATGTATTCATCCACGTCTGAATCGCTAGCTGCTTGGCTAACATTGTTGTGACGACTGGATTCACCTAGCTGATTCGACAAAGCTCGGATCAGTTGGTCGTGCATTTGTCTCATCTCCTACATAGCCATTTCCATTTCGATTTTGAATGCTTACTTCTGCTTGGCTAGCACATCCTTAGTGATTTTGGCCACTTCTTCGGTGTTAATCATAAACACCTCGCGGGATTCCTCTGAGTTGGATACTGTTTTATCAGAAGCGACTACAGAGTTGGCATCTGATGCTTCATCATTCGAGGATAATCCCCTCTACATTCGCTGGTAATCTCTTTGTCTAATGGTTCCCAATCGCAACCGGGTTAGACGATGAGATATGAGCGGATCAGAACTAGAAGATCGAGTCGATTTTCCCTTGTCAACCATATTTATCATGACTTTTGGAAGTTTGTCACCTTGAACGGCCGATCGTTTCTTGCGGAAACATCTTGGCTTGGACTTAGTCACTCCGTTAGAGATCCTCTCAAATACCGAGACCCTCTGCGGAGCGGTCTTAGGGCAGCTACACGCTGATAAGACTGCCCTGATAATCTTAGCACATGGGTAGTGAAACTTCGATTCTCGGGTACTTCTCTTCTGAGACTTGTTCGTACCCCTAGCCCGATAGTACAACTCATCGATGTTCCCGTCAGAGCAACCTATCGGCTGTTTACATGAATCCTTAGGTATAACACGTTCGTTTATCTTACGCGTTTTCTTCTGAGTATGCAACTCCTTGTTGGCGTTCTCAAGAGTCACGCGTTTAGAGTCACGCATTTGTAAGCGTGAAATCTTGACGGGCTCTTGGACTTTAATACACACCCCCAGGCGGGTGGAAACTAGAGTTTTCCCTTTACACGAAGGCTTGAAATTGTTACGAGAGCATGTGCGACCCCCAGCTCGACGAGTCGTTCGGGGTTTAGTCATCGGACCCAAGCGTTCTTCAATCAGAACTTTGCCTCGATCCTCGTACAAAGGACCCAGGCGATTGACTATCTTCACCTTGAATCGGGACAAATCCATGTTGTCGCGGGGCTCCACCAAAGGTG
This sequence comes from Asparagus kiusianus, assembly GCA_022839385.1. NCBI lineage: Eukaryota > Viridiplantae > Streptophyta > Magnoliopsida > Asparagales > Asparagaceae > Asparagus > Asparagus kiusianus. The sequence continues at coordinate 3,556 of BQKN01009122.1, read as the reverse complement.
CGGAACTTGAATGGATCGATGAAACAGGTGCAAAAAATCTTCTATTTTGACCCTGCGCGGGTCAGACTTGGACGACCCGCGGGTTAGAGGGTCAGATTTGAGCGATCTGCAAAGTGGAGGGTCGGATTTGAGTGACCCGTGGCTTGGAGGGTCGGATTTAGGTGACTCGTGACTTGAAGGATCGGATCTGGGTGACCCGCAGCTTGGAGGGTCGGATCTGGGTGACCCGCGGCTTGGAGGTCGGATTTAGGTGACCGCAGCTTGGAGGGTCGGATTTGGGTGACCTACGAATTAGTGGGTCGGATCTGGGTGACCTACGAATTGCTGGGTCGGCTCTGGGTGGCCTGCGAATTGGCTGGTCGTATTCGAGTGACATGTGAATTGGCGGGTCGGATTCGAGTGACCTACGAATTGGCGGGTCGGATTCGAGTGACCTGCGAATTGGCGGGTCGGATTCGAGTGACCCGCGTGCCGGCGGGTCGGATTTGAGCGACTCACATTTTTTGATCTTTTCGGCCGTCGTCTTATACTTTGGCCTCCAAACTTTGTGCAGTTTTGTGGCTTCTTTCCCACTTCTTCCCTCTGCAACTTTTTGGCCTCTTGCGCAAGAATTCGCGCGTGCGCAAGCAGTACGCAGTGTTTTTTGATCCGCTCCTCAAGAGTTGAGCGGGTCCTTTTGACTTATACCCATTCACTTGTTGATGATTTGGAGGAGAGGGTTTTTGTCCGCTATTGGGGCACTTGGCGTTGCCTAATTTTCAGATCCGCTTCGTAACGGATCCCGTCAATTGACTCCAAAACCCTAACGAGTTAGCGCGCAAGGCGTTGGCGTTGCCTTTGGCGATCTCTCTTCGATAAAGTGGGCGCGCCTTCTATACTCAACTCCTTGATTGAGGAGGAGTTCAGATCTGCAGATCCGAACTTGTTGGAAGCCGGAAGGGCGTTGCAAGGTTCAGCTACCGCGGTAACGGGGGTATTGATCTTCTTTTGCTTGCGAGAGGCAGAGGATCTGAAGGAGGAGGACGACAGATACTCCTCGAACTTCAGTTGGTCGAACTCGTATTCGACCACTTCTTCAACCGGGATCCAGATCCGAGGTTGTGACATAACAGCTCCGGCAGCGAAGCTGTTGGCTCCCACTGTGGTCGCCAGCTTATTTGCATCGAAAATTATTGTATTCATTACGGTATTCATTATAACTTCGGTCGTTACAATGAATACAAAAAGATAGTCATTTTATAAGACTTTTACACAATGAAAACGAAAAAATACAGTTCTCGTCAAACAAACGCAGAGATCGTTTATCGGTCTTCTGCTTGCGTGAGATCTTTGCCTGTGCCGGGGATTTTGATATCCGTGGACCGTCTTTGATCTGGATCCGGTTGATAAAAAATTCAACAGAGCTTCGCCTTCACCGAAATAGTGTTTTATTTGAAGCACTGAGATCGACCAAGCGAAATCAGCACTCTTCTCGAGATCAAGACCTAGCCTGATCTCAAGGAATTAGGGGAAACGGGCGTCGGATCTCTCGAACTCTCATTCTTTATGCCGAAGAACTCGCCAAGATCTGTCAACCCTCGCTGAAATTCGTGCTCCTTTGACCCCTCAATCCGACAGCACCTCCTCCTTTTGATAATTAATCCCCTCGCTGAAATGAGCCCCCGAGCTCATATTTATAGGCTTCGGTTGGGTTTTTTAGATGATAATGAATGATTCGTCCTTATCTTCAGTTAATAACTGATTAACCATGTTAGGGGATGATATCAGATCAGTTTGGATGCTCAGGAACGACCAAATCCCGAGAAAAACCGTCAAAAACCGAACAAGAGTTGAAACAGCACGCGGGGACGGATCCGACCCGCGCTTGCGCGGGTCGGACGGATCCGACCCACGTCGGCGCGGGTCGGTTGAGTTCGACCCACGTGGGCGCGGGTAGGTTTGGTCCGTCCTGCGCGACGCGTTGGGATTTCTGGTTTCGCTGATTTCTTGTGTTTTTCGATTCTTCCGGGACTTGTATTTTCCACCGTTTTGTGTATTTGATCGTCTTGTTGATTCGTACGCTCTACACGAGTTGACCTACGCACGCGAGTTGACCGACGCGCGCGCTTTGACTGACAGGCGCGAGTTGATTGTTGGGCGCACGTTGATTGATGCGTGCGAGCTAATTGTTGGGCGCGCATTGATTGACTTGTGCGCGTTGACTGATGAGCGCGAACTGATTGACTCACGTGCGTATATTGACCGACACGCTCGATTTGACCGATGCGCGCGAGTTGATTGTTGGGCGCGTGTTGATTGATACGCGCGAGCTGATTGACGCGCGCGTGTTGACCGACGCGCGCAAGCTGATTAATAAGCGTGCAGGCCACTCGGTTTGCTGTTTTGCTTCAGGCGCTGGCGGCGTCAGATAATCCTCTTAGACTCGGATAACGACGTTCATCGTCTTCTCTCCGTCTCGAGCTGTGTGCGGACACCCATAGGCATTTTTAGACGCCTACAAAGGGGAGTAGGGTTTGGATCTGGAGGGAGGAGGCGAAGAAGTTGCGGAGCTTGAAGAGCGTCAGGAGGTTGAAGGCGATGTAGACGAGGTGCGTGGGGGGGGGGGTCGCGCGGGGGCTAAGGGAGCGGGCGGAGACGATCTTGTCGGTGATGGAGTGCCACTGGCCGGTGGAGGAGAGATCGATGAGGGATGTGAGTTGGTAGCAGAGGTCGGAGGGCGAGGTGAAGAGGACGGCAGGGGAGAGGGGATCACCGACGGTTGAGGGCGTTTGGATTTTGAGATGATGACAGAGGAGGAAGAATAAGTTGGATTTTGGGGAGATGACAGTGATTTTGGAGAAGGGTAAAGTTGGATTTTTGGGTAAAAAACATATAAAATTGGGCTAATCATGAGCTGGAGGGGCTGGGGCATAGTTTTTTCAAAATTTATGGGCTGCAGCACATTACAAAAAGTATGAGGATCTGTGACACATAACTTTTTGGGTTTTGAGGCCTTGAAGAATATTTCCAAATTTAGAGGTAAAAAATGAATTTTTTTTTACATTGCATTCCTCTATATAGGGGTGTGTGTTTGAATTATATAAATTATAGTTTTTATAAGTCTGAACATTACAAAAAACAATGACTAGTACGTATTATCAATTATACTTTTATAGTAGTATACGTGTGAAGTGTGTGTGTGTTATATAAATTACACTTCTTTTTTTTGTCCTTTATAAAACTTCTCCAATTATTACAGAGGGTGGACAAGCTTTTGAGGCCCATATTTACGGCGATTTGCTAACGTGTGCTCCCACTCAAGCATGGGCGAAGAAGCATAAGAATCCTGGGAGAAGGGTAGACTTATTAGCTAAAGGGAGTGGGGATCATAATTCTGTGATCTCTCCTACTTCTGTTGATGTTTTTTTCGGTAAGAAAGCATAATTTTTCATTAACAAACTATAAAAGAAGGAATACAAACTCTCTATATATACACTCAGAGTCCTTACAAAACATAGGACTCAAGCTCAAATAAAAAGCAAAATCACAAAACAAAACAACCCTATGCGCAGATATA
>BQKN01009094.1:0-19270 GCA_022839385.1 Asparagus kiusianus | reverse complement strand
CGTCATGCCACATGACAATTGTGTATATCCACTTCCAGATGTGTTACGAATAAGGATAATATCCTCAACAGATGACATAGTGATAGAATGTGCATTGTCTTGTATTGCATACACCTAACATTGCATCGTTGATGACTTCAGAACAATTAGTATTCGGGTCCTCATCATTGCTTTCTATTATCCTGAAAAATAGTATCTATGTGCACGTGAATGTGTGTATGTATATATTTAAGAACATATACACATATCAATAGACAACATCTTACTAATAAAGCTTTATGGACAATAATAAGATCAAAACTCTCATCATAAATATACTTGGATATAAGTTACAGTATAATAGATAAACATATTAAATATAAATAGATACTATGATTACTCAGTGTTACAACTTCTAAAACTATAACACAATTGGATAATCATAATCCAATCATCTATGTAAATTAATCAAATAACAACCAAGCATATTCAAATTTAACACAGATGTACATAGAAAAGAGAGACGTGTTTCAGTTTTTAAAGCTCATTGTAACAACTTAATTCAACACGATAGGTAAAAAAGAATATGAATTTGCTAATACTTACAATGATGATCTCCACTCAGACAATGAGATATTAATGTGTTTTTGAAAACACGATGTTGCTCTGCATAATAGATAAAATTAAAGGCAATTAGTTTATATCAAATGATATTATCCCATTTTCTCTACAGTACACTTCAAGATTACAGTAATCATCAAGTGTTAGTTATATTTCGATATTCTAACTTTTATTTAGAATATAAGTTTAAATTTCCAATAATAGTTTAAATAACTTTGTTTGAATCAAATTTTAGTGATATGGGATAAATTTTAGTCATATAATCTAGTATTTATATTTATTGACATGAAAATGCAGTACATATAATCTAGTACATATAGATTTCAATTTAACACAGATGGACAAAGAAAAGACAGTACATATAATCTAGTATTTATTTACATGACAATTTTGTCTGAATTCGATGTTCATGTTGTAGCTACTGGATATGGATGTGCATGTTGTGCATGTTCAGGAAACATTCCCTGGAGATGAGCGTGGATGAGTAAATAAAATTCATGGATTGAGGTTTAAAAAAAGCAAGTCAATAGCTTGTTTTAGGTGCCTAAACTATTCAGTTTGCAATACAGAGGGGAAAAATCTTGACTGGATAGCCTTTATATACCAATGAATTTAGTAATAGCGATATGGCTTATTATACCAATGAATTTAGTAGTTGGCATATTCCAATTATGCGAGAATCATCAACTTTTATCAACAGTTTGATGGCGCAGAAGTTTCCTTATAGGAATCTGAAGTTATATATGAAGAAACCATATAAATGAGAACAATGAGCTTAGCAGTAAAAACTACAGTTCCACAACACCAACTAAAAACAGAGGTAACATTGATAGTCTCATCAAGAAATTTTAAGAGTCTTCCCATGGAAACATCAATTCCTACTAAAAATGGCAAGTCAGATAAAAATCTCATGCACCCACAAGCTTAAACCTACTGGACAAATTTTAAAGTATATGCCAGTAGCTAGCAACAAAACAATGAATACCCAATCTTGAAAAAAAACGGAAACAGAGGACTGATACACTAATACAATGCATGTCATTTCTTAGATATTAGTCACTACATACATGCCACATTTCAATATGGCAGTAGTCGCACTATAAAATCATCTAAGATTCTGATCTAGAAGCACATAACTATTAGCTTTATGGCTGAATCAACCACTTATAAAAGTTCAGATAGGAGAAAGATTGTGAGAAACAGAAAAGCAACATCCAAAATCTACTAAGCGCAGCCAGCGGTGAAAGGCAATAAGCTTCTACACTGATGATTAATAACAATTATGTGTTTTTGCCAAAAAATAATCCAGAGGGCAGTAATGACAATTCTAGGGCAATTCAGGATTAGCTAGCTCCATATAAGATGATAGAAATTGGTCAAGGAATGATCAACAGGAACCCTTTGGAATTATTGGATACTGCTTTTTTACGAAAAGATCAGACGCCTGTTCATCGGCGTGCACTACCACCAGCAGTAGGTGCCTGAGCTGATGCGTAAGCATTTGGTGCCTGAGGTGATGCGTAAGCATTTGGAGCTTGAGCTAAATCATAAGGATTTTATGACATGTTAAGCTTCATAAGGATGTAGTGCCTGGGCTGATCCATAAGGATTTTGTGCCTGTTGAGCAAGATAAGGATTTGGGTCCTGAGCAAATCCATAAGGATTTAGGGCCTGAGTTGATCAGGGTGAAATTAGTTTAGCATAAGATAACAACCTAAATACTTAAATGATGTTATTATTATTATGTCATATTTATTAACTAACCTCTTTAATCTCCTATAGGGTTTGATATTTCTTAAGATACTTTCCCACAATATCCAGAAATAGTAACTTGTACATTAAATGATATAAAATAATTAGATAGATATATTATGATGTGTGCAACATATCTAATATGTCTCAATTATAGATAATATCAAATCCTATGATGTGTGCAATAGATCTAATATGTGTCGATTTTAGATAAAATTGACAGGAAATCAAAATTTTAACAAACTTAGTACAAAAATTATGCTTTCCAACTAATATTATTACGACTATAACTTTGTAAGGCAAGATACTAATAATAATAAAGGGTTAGTTTGGACATCATGGTATCGTGGTAAGTTTGTGAAATGGGCGTGGTATCCTGGGAAGTTTGGGAAATAGGTGGATTTTTATATCCATTAACTCCTAGTTTCATTAGTAATAGCGATGTGGCTTATCAAAATATTTTTTGCTAGCGGTTCCAATTTGTATCCACAGAACCAGCTTTTATGAGGGTGGAACTACACTACGTATGTTCAAGAATTATTGTATTTACACAGCAAGTTGAACATCTAAGCAATGCAGCAGGTGACTGTAATACATTCCTTGATATCGGAAATTTTGGTTAAGCAGGAACATTGTTCCGTAAAGGCATAAACAAATAAAAAAGGACAGCAATCTCGACAGAACCTTGGAGATAAAATATATACTTACAATGATGAACTCCTCACGGACTGAGATATTGATCAGTACTTTAAAAACACGATGTTGCACTGTAAAATAGATACATATGAAAACAATTAGTTCTATTCAACTCAGATTATGCCAATTTCTATAAGGTACAATTGAATATTATAGTAATAATCAAGAGTAATATAACACCCTAATGACATTATTAAATAAAGCATAATACCAATGTAATTGATTCAATTGAAGCGTTTCTGTTTATATGCATATGAATTTAGCATATTTTCTTGCAATGCTATTTGTTTTTACGACAATTGATAATTTAACACAGATTGACAAAGAAAAGCCAGTACGTATAATCCAGTATTTATTTACATTGAAAAAATAATGAACCTGTTTTTATATTTTGTTTATATGCAAATGTTTGGAATATAATTTTTGTAGGACTATGAAAGTTATAGTTCAGAACTCAACGAAATCATAAACTATCAGCCGGAATAGTATCTTTTATATGAGCGCAAACATATAATCTAATTACAGAATGTCATAATCTGCGTTTTATTCATCTAAACATATCGACAAAATTCATAACCGTATAATGAGTTTGTTTATAATTCATTTCAACACAGTTGGACAAAGAAAAGCCAGTACATATAATCCAATATTTATTGACATGAAAATTGAAATTGAATTCACTCTGCATGTTGTGCATGTGGGATATGGATGTGCATGTTCAGGAAATTCATAACTGGATAGATAAACATATCGAGGAAAGTATAGATATTTCTCATTCAATTTTAGCGAGCACTCAATTATTTAGCTTGAACTATCAGGCGGAATCTGAAATTATTTATAAATTAATTATAATTTTATATTTGATTTCACTATTTGTGTAGAACAGAGTGTAAGCATCAATAGAATTGAATGTACTTTAATTAAGGGGTTAATTACACACTAATGCGCTGCGTTAACATGTAATTACACACATGGCCTTTTCGCACTCGGCGTGAATAGTTCTGAGATCGATAACAGATCTGGATTTCTAGACTACGACGTTTCTGAAAATGGGTTGGTTGTGTCAAAAAGTGGTTGTTTCCTAGAAAATTATATTTTTGTTCGCATAAATTTTATGGAAACTCGGTAATCTAAAACTCCCGAAAGTGGCTCATTTCTTTGATGACCAGATCAGAGGTTTTTGATAGAAAGTGACGTGGAAGTCTAATATTTTGGCAACTAAATGTTATGAAGAGGTTACAATTGTATCTTCTTCTTTTTTTACGACCTGTCTCTTTCTTTCTCCTTTTCCTAAAAGATTGATTCCCTTTATTTTTAGGTGTGTGCCAAACTATAGATTTTTAAGGAACTGCATTTCTCCTATTGCTTTAAGGGTGAAACAAACAAACAAAATCAATTCTGGAATATGCATAGAAATCTACGAAAATAGATATTATGGTAGAAATCTATGAAAATGAAACAAATGCGCCCCACGTTTTTCTACTCTTCTTGAATGCGGATCTCGCCGTTTCGCTGAAGACTTTTTTTTCACTTCTATCATCGTATTCATAGACTAAATTTCTTTATTATTTAATTCTTTCAATTGAAATCTGAATTCAAGAGAGTAAACATAAATCATGTGACCAACATGAGATCAAAAATCTATAAAGGAATTAAGATATCATACTAAATCAAATTCATAAAAATCAAAATCATAAAACTCATTCATACTGAGCCGTATTTTTCTAGATTAAGCAAGGAAATTCAGTGATGATTACAGCATCAATATCAAGTTTATTACACCATGCGGAAGAGGAAATCATGAACTATCAGGCGGAAGATGAAATCAATTTTATCAAACTCAGTGACGAAATCATGAAATCAAGGCAAAGGTTTACCTGAGGAAGAAATCTCTCACACCAGACGCAGAAGATGGACTCAATCCTCTCTATCTTTTCTTCAGTCTTTTCTTTAGGCGGAATAGGGAAGAAGAGGGGATTTCATGATTTCTTCAGACGGAATAGGGAAGAAGAGGGGAACAGGGCAACCGGCAATTTGATTGTGGGGGAGTTGAGCAACGTGGCTTTCGTGAGCGTGGAAGATATCGCAACGTGTCCCAAGTTCAGAAACGTGGCGAATTTGAAGGAATGGCGGTAAAAATGGGCGGTTGTGAAAACACGATTTACGTTTACAATGGACTTTTACAATGGACGGATGCGTTATCAATGGAATGGACGGCTGTGGTTTTCTGAGGTTAATTGCTTTATGAACGGACGGATGCTAATAAATGATCTAAAAATACGTGGATATTTAAAAAAATTACTGTTCACACAGAGATTTTCCTTTAGTTATAAAGGAAAGTAGATAGATTTTTTCAGTGGACATTTTAAAACGAAAGCTACTACATCAAAAAACTCAGTGAAGGACAACGAAAATCACAACGATGACGGCTGTTCATTATGTTGAAATCACGACAGAAATCAGCAAATTTTAATTGAGGAAGCAACTTTAGTTTGGTTGCGGGTCGGTCGATCGAACGACATAGGCCGGTCGACCGATTTCGTGCACAGCACGGGATCTGAAACCTTTTTCGAGTCGGTCGACCGGTCATACTTGTGTGGTCGATTGATACATGGCTGATTACAGAGTTGATTTTTGTTGTTCTGGACGGTCGATCGTGGGAACATGCTCAGTCGACCGGAATCGGGTAAATGGGCCGTCTTGTTTTCCTGGGTGGATTTGGATTGGGTGTTTATATAAATAGGAACATGATATTTCTAAGGTTTGTGGGGAGATTTGAACAAATAATTGAGAAAGTTTTGAGCGCTTTTGAGGGAAAATTTGTGAGAGACTTGAGAGTGGTTGGTTTAGGGTTATATTTGTGAGATTATTGAGTGATTATAATCTCTATTTACACTCTCTTTCACTCTCTCTTTTTATTAGTAAAATCTATCATCTTCTTGCCCCGTAGACGTAGGCACATTGCCGAACCACGTAAATTTGGTGTCTTGCTTGTGTGATGCTTGCTTTGGTTGTTGTTTTATTCTCCTATCTTGTTTGTGATTTCAATTTCGTTGCGCACAACAAGTGGAATCAGAGCTCCGGGTTGGCTTGGGGTTCGATTTAAAGGAAAAAATTAGGGTTTCTACAAGGGATTTCATCTTCCAAGGAGTGGTGGAGAAATCAATTGGAGGATTTGGTACGGCTTCTCATTTGAAGAGATTGAATTATCAAAATGACCGAAACAAGTACATCGGGATCATCCCTGACTAAGGCGATACAAGGATTGAGCATTAATAATACAAAAATTAATGTTCAAAAATTTGATGACAAGATAAATTTTGGTTTGTGGAGGTGTCAAGTGATGGATGCATCAGATACCTAAAATTTGGAGGAGACTCTTGAATTACAAGAGAAACCTGATGATATGGAGGATAAGGTTTGGAAGAAAATAAATAGCAGAGCATGTGGGGTTATTAAATCATATTTGACACCGGACTTGATTTATAATATAATGAATGAAACATCGGCGAAACGGTTGTGGGAAACACTCAATGACAAGTATTTAACGAAGAGCATTGAGAATATGTTTCATTTAAAGAAGAGGTTTTACCAATTTAAAATGAAGAGGGGAGTTTCCATTAGAGAACATGTTAATAATTTCATAAAATTACTATCAGATATAACCAATGTGGATATCATGGTAGAGGATGAAGATAAGGTGATGTTGTTATTATGTTCATTGTTAGAGGATGATTATCGTACCTTTATCCTTACAATGATTAATGATAGAACCACTGTCAGTTATAAGAAGGTGATCTCAGCATTGGTTAATTATAAGTTGAGAAAGAGTGATAACAAACCCTCCGAGAAGGCATCGGGAGATGCATTGGCAGTGAGAGACCGTAGTCCAAAACCTCGTCCATTTAATCACTTAAAATCAAAGCCAAGAGGTGGCCATAGAAGTATGGGTAGAAATCAATGTGCTTTTTGCAAAGAGGATGAACATTGAAAAATGAATGCCCAAAGTTGAGAGATAGAGTCCAAAAGAACAATGGGGAAGTCGGACATACTTCAGAGGGGAATGTCGCTAAAGTTAGTAGTGATAATTCAGAATCAGATTCTTCAAGCTACTCATGCCTAGCATTACTCAGTTTGTTATGCAGAATCTACAAAATGGATGTTAGATTCGGGTGCTACATATCACATTTGTCCTAGGAGGGATTGGTTCTCTAGCTTTAAGGAGTTAGAGAGGAGGAATGTCGTGTTATTGGAAAATGGTCATGTATGCCCCCATTGATGGTATTAGAACAGTTCGAATCAGGATGTGTGACGGTGTGACTAGGGAGTTAAAGGAAGTGAGATTCGTTCCTTAATTAACAAAGAATATCATTTCACTTAGAACTTTAGAGGCATCAGGTTATAGGGTGAGTATAAAAAATACAACTTTGAAGATCACCAAGGGGTCCATGATGGTGATGAGAGGTGTCAGGAAAAACAATTTTTACTACTTGAAGGGCAAGACAGTAACAGAGGGTCTGACAGCTTCAATCACCACAGAGGAGGATACTACCCGTCTATGGCACATGAGTTTGGGACATAGCGGTGATAAGTCTCTGCAGGCATTGGAAAAACATGGGCTATTAAAGGGTGCAAATACCTACAAGATAGAATTGTGTGAACATTACATACTTGGGAAGAAGACAAAAGTAAAATTTGGCACCATAATTCATAATACCCAAGGTATATTAGATTACGTTCACACAGATATTTGGGGTCCCTCCAAGAACACATCTCTTGATGGGGCCAATTACTTCGTCACTTTATTGATGATTGTTTTAGAAGGAATTAGGTATATACCATGAAGCATAAACACGAGGTCCTGGATATCTTTATGGAATGGAAAAAGAAAGTGGAGCTGCGGACATGTAGAAAGGTAAAAGTACTCTGTTCTGATAATGATGGTGAGTACATGAGTAATCTATTTTTTACAATTTTGCTGGGACATGGGCATTGAGCACCATTTCACAGTTAGGGAGACACCACAATAAAATGGAGTGGTTGAAAGATTAAACTGTACCTTGCTGAAGAAGGTGCGTTGTATGCTCTCACAGAGTGGATTAGCTAGATCCTTTTAGGCCGAAGTATTGGTCTGGTACAATGGCTAGTGATTATGATGTGATTCGGATATTTGGGTGTCCAGTCTACTATTATGTGAATTATAGGAAATTAAATCTGAGGGCAAGAAAAATAGTCTTTGTGGGTTTTAGAGATGGAGTTAAAGGTTTCAAGTTGTGGGATGTAGAAGACAAGAAGATAACTATTAGCAGAGATGTCACTTTTGATGAGACTCACATGATGATATCTCAGGTTCCTCAGCAGGTGGAGGAAGGCCAGACTAGTGGGGTATCACAAGAGGTGGAGAATGATGTGACTCCACAGACTTCAGATAGTATTGTATCTATTGAGGCTCCTACAGAGGTGACACCGGAAGGAGATGATAAGACGGATGTGCAGGTGGAGAATACAGTGGATGTTAGGACTCAGGAACAGGGTCATGTTCAGGAGGCCATTGTAGTTAATAGACGAAGCGTCACTCGTGTCTCATCCACTCCATATATGATTCACCCATGGTAGGTTGTAGATCTCTTTTTTAGCTTTTTGATGCACTTTGAATCGTGTTATTCTGAGATCAAATGAGAAAATTACAATGAAAACAATCAAGGCGCGCAAAACGACGCCTCAGTAGAAAACCGAGAAACAACAAGTGTCTCAACCAACCGAGACACAAAGTGTATCTCAGCTATTCGAGACACACTTTGTGTCTCGGTCAACCGAGACACAAATTGTATCTCAGCCAGGGCTGGCCGAGACATAGAGAGTGTCACAGGCCCGAAAATACTGTTTTCACCGTTTCTTCGCCATTAACCACCTGGATTTTGGTAGATTATTATCCAACTGATCTGAAGGTATCTTGAAACTTGGTTAAGTGGTTACAACTAAGGATGTGATCAAATTAGCGGTTCTTATCTAAAAACAAAGCTTCTGAAGCCTATAAATACAGCCCTAGGATCTTCATTCACAGAGATCCAGAATTCTCGAGCATCGACGAAGCTCTGTCAAACTGAAGAGTGAGGAGCACGAGTTTTAGAGAGGAGAAAGAGATATCGGTGAGCTATTCAACATAAAGAGGAAGAGTTCGAGAGATCTGCATCCGTTCATCCATTTTCCTTGAGATCGCACCTAGCTGTGATTCTCGAGAAGAATGATTATCTCGCCTTACTGAGATAGTTACTTCAATTTCTTGACTCCTTTGTGAGTCAATGAAATCTATATCTTGATCTGAGCGCTCGGTAGTCCACGGATAAACCCCAGCACAGGTAAAGATCTTAAGCAAACAGTAGGTGATAAACGTCTGTTGTGTGTGTTTTAAGAGAGCTGTAATCTTTTAATTTTTGTTGAGTTCATTGTAACCACTGAAGTTGTAATGAGTCCATTAATGAAAGAACCAACTTTCCATCAAAACATGCTGACGACCATAGTGGGAGCTAACAGCCTCACTGTCGAGGCTGTCGTGTCGCAACCACCGATCAAGATCCTTGTGGATGAAGAAGTCGAGTATGAATTCGACCAGCAGAAGTTTGAGGAGTACGTCACCTCCTCCTCCTCTAGATCTTTCTCTCCTTGCAAGCGCATGAAGACTACTTCTGTAAAGAATGTAATTAGCCTTCAGATCTAAAGACTCGGGGTGATAATCTTTCAGAATATTGTTGAAGACTCCTCTCCAGCCTCCAAGAAAGACGGATTTGACGCTCGTGACAACTCCACAAAGGTCAAGGAGTTTCCCGTTGAAGGCGTACCAGTGCTGACGAAGAGGGCTCATCAGAGGCGTCGCTAACATCTGGCCCATTAATTCACCAAAGCTTTGGAGCAGGTGGACGGACTCTGCTAACAAATGGATCTAGAGTTTAGAAGACGCCAAGTGGCTAAGTCGTCGTCACAGCAAGCATCGGGGTCCTCCTCCCAACCGCCAACTAACAAATAGGTTCGTGTCAAATAAACCAGTTCTACTCTTGAGGAGCACATTCAGAAGCGTCGTATACTCCTTGCGCACATACGGATCATTATGCAAAAGGCACAAGAATTACAAAAGGAAGAGGTTGTCAAAGAATCACTAAAATCCAAACAAGTCTGGGTGACAAAGGCCAAAGTAGTGCCTAAAATGGCACCAAAAATAGCCAAGATGCCTCCACTTGGGGAGAGACACCAGTCGTGTCTCTCACCGAATTTCGGCTCTAAGGCTGCTTCCCAGCCTTTGTTAATTTCAGATCCCGTTCCTTCTGCTCCCGCACCTCCGGTAAAGCCCTACGATAGTGTGGATCTCTTCAAATTCAGAATTTTGTTGAAGGATCGCCTGGGTCATCTATATGAAGATCGAGGCAAAACTCCTGTCAAAGAACGCTTGGGTCCAATGAACAGATCTCGAGCAACTCTTTAGACTGGGGGTCGTATACGTCCTCCTAACAAACTAATTTCCGTAACTACCCACTTGGGGGTGCGTGTGGAAGACCAAGAGCCCGTTAGGATTCCACCCTCACGAAGGCGTGGTTCTAAATATGCGACTCCTAAGAACTCCAACAAGGCGTTACCTCTCCAGAAAAAAACGTGTTCGTAAAACGATAACGTTACACCTGGAAATCCAAACCAACAGCCGATAGGTTGCTCCATCCATAACGTCGAAGAGTTATACTATCAAGCTGGGGGTATGAACAAATCTCAAAAAAGAAGTATTCCAGAATCGGTCTCTCACTGTCCTTATGAGAGGCTTATCAATGAAGTATTATCGGAGTGTAGCTACCCCAAGACCACTCCACAGGGGGTCTTGGTATTCCAAAGGCTTTCCATTAAAGTGTCAAAGCCCAAATCAAGATGCTCCTGTAAAAGAAGACCGGTCATTCAAGATGACAAACTTCCCAGAAGTCACCATCAACATGGCTGACAAAGGAAAGTCTATGTTCACTTCGAGATACTTGCTCCATAATTTAGTAATAGCCCGACGAGTGTCTCAGCTCCATCTAGAAGCTGTCGGACATGGGGATTACCTGAGGATGCATGAAGGACTATCTTCGGAAGACGAACTTTCGGATACTTGCTCCATAATTGCCTCTAACGATACATTATCTAGCATGGGCCGAGCTCGAGAAGTATTCATGATCACTACCGAATAAGTGGCTCAACTTCTTCAAGAAGACTTGGCCAAACAAAAAGAATATTTTAAAATTAAAATGGAGATGGTCGTGCAGCGGGTCAATGATTTACATGCTCAACAACTTCAGGAGTTGTCAAATCAGCATGGTGAATCCAGTTGTCGTCACACTACCAATCGGGTAGATAGCGACTCAGAGATAGAGGAGACTATCAATACCGATGCTTCTCCCATTGACAAAGATGTTAGGGGTGACCCCAACAGTAATACCAACAATAGGGGTGGCGCTAACAATAATACCAACACTGGAGGTGGCCTCCCATCACTAGTGACAACGCTGAGGGTGATCTTATCGTTCATCCTCAAAATCACCTGAAGAAAGATACAGGCGATGATGAGATGATGAAAGAGCTAGAGAATAAGCTCAATGCCTTAATGTTCGCTCAAGAAGTGAGGAAAATGAGCATTTTGTGTCCGTATCCAAGAGAGTGGGATTCAATCCCATACCTGGCGAAGTTCACCCTAATTAACTTTACGCCATTCGACGGAAGAGGCTCGCCCACTCAACACTTAATCTTTTTCAAGTCTTATCTGGGAGTGATCTCTGGGAGTGATCTCTGGGAGTGATCTCTGGGAATGAACCAATGATGATCCGGTCATTCGTAGGCACCCTTCGCGGGGATGCCTTTGATTGATATCGACGTCTCAAGCTAGGGAGCATCAACTGCTGGGATGATATAGAAAATTCATTCCTCAGCAATTTCTTTGATAATGACGCTGAAGTGTCAATTTGAGCTCTTTTAGATGAGAAGCAAGAAGACGGATAATCAGTAGATACCTTCGTCAAACGCTTCAGAAACAAGGCGATGAACTGTCAAAGATCCGGTCACAGAAGAGTTTATACTCCAGACCTATCATCACAATCTCTCCCTCGATGTCCTCGAGGTTATGGGGGTTGTCCCATCAACTACCTAGAAAGAATTAAAACTGCATGGAGAATAGGTCGAACGCTTTCTCAGAAGAAAGAAGGCCAAGAGAAGTCAGCCGACAACACCTGTGGTTGCTGTTGATGTTAATCAAACGTCACAATAACAACCTAAGAAACAACGAAGGATTCCAGATCCGAGATTTCAAAAAGAGTACTCCTTCCAAGATGAGGAAGTTCCAGCCATCTTGAAATATCTCCTCGCTAATGACAAGATCGAACTACCACCTATTAAAGATCAAGAATGAGCTAAGAGGATTACGGATCCAAACTACTGTGCGTACCATAAGAGGGTTCTTCATCCCACCAAGGTTTGTTTTAGCCTCAAAAATAAAATTCAATCCTTAATTGACTATAGCGTCATAACGACAAAACAAGATAAATGAGAACGGTGTAGACTCCACTGAGTACATGAGTATAAACTGTTTCCTTTGACTCCAAAGAATATACGAGTATAATCTGCTTCTCCTTTTTACTCCAATAGGTATATGAGTATAAATTGTTTCCAAAACCTCCAACTGGTAAACGAGGCTAAACTGTTTCCCAAACCTCCAACTGGTACATGAGGCTAAACTATTCCCTGACTTTGATGGAAGTTCCTTTAGAATACTACACATGGTATTCTTAAAGATAACACAAAACTAATAAATTCTTAATCATGATAAAGAATGAATAAGAACCTCCCACTCTGGATATTTAATCATTTCCGAGATGATTAAAACCCTTCCACTGTGACTTCTCAAGCACTTTTTCATCGAGATGAGATTCAATGACTTTATCCGATCAATCTTCCCTCATGAAACCCCCATAGTCTAATTGTGGAGTGCTTAATCCCTCACTGATCAAATCAATTAACGGTGGATCCACTAAAAATTATTTCTAGTTTGATCCACTCAAACTCCCGATGTGTCTGCGCACTCAACACTTTCATTGTTAGAGTTCGGACACAATGCTAAAAGTTTTAAATCCCCTTGTGTTAAAGTCCTTACAACTTAACACCACAAACTCTCACTGTATGGACACAGTGATTTGTGCAAATTGACACCTCCACTGTCATTTGTACCATCTCACTCCTATCTTGGTCAAACCCTTAAACAGTTAGGACCACAACCAAAATCCCATCTTGATCCTTCCATGAACAAGAGGTCCACTTTCAAATTTGTCACGCCCCGCTTCTCAAAATACAGGAAAATCGGAACGAACAAGCCCGCGACGTATTAGATTGAGAAGAAATATACACTATCATTTTTTTTCTTTTTTCTTTTCTTCTCAATCCAATACGCTAAGCGTCTGGAAATAAATACAACGTGAAGTCACAGGTCCCCGGTCATAGGTAGCAAGAATATAATAGACAAACTCAGAATAAAATAATACATATCACAGATGAATATTATCCAAGACATAAAATTCGGGTCAACATGCCTTTATACAAAACTGAACAAATGAATAATGAAGAGATACAGAAATACATCGATCAATGAAAAAGAAAGAACTACAAAATAAACTGGAACCCTCAAAGAATAAGCTTTGACTCCTTCTTCTGCTCCGTCTACAAGACACTCCTGCTGAGAATCCTTCGGCTCCTGTCGATTTCCCAGCTGAACCTGTTCTTCCTCTAAGTCTGACGTACACCATAGAAAACAGGTGTACGTCAGGTGCATAGCGCACGGCAAGACCCGACCCCACAAAGAAAAATAGAACGAACAGAAATCCAATGCGAAAAACGATATGATAACCGAAACGACAAAAAGAACGTGCAACTGGTAATCCAACAAAACCACATGCAATCCACTAATAAAACATGATAATCATAAGAATCCGTAAATCAATCGGGTAACAAAATCATGCAGCTAGCAATCAGAAATCATCCAAGTCACAAGGTCATACACTAGATGAAATTAATACTTAAAAATCTACAATTCGAGACGTAGTACGTCGAGCGAAATAATCCAAACAAGGAAACCCTCATGTATATACCATATGTCTCAAATTGTGGATAATTAAATATTAATCCCGATCTATGTATGGAAAGAAATACAACTAGCCTACATCTCACAAGAAGTCATACATAGCCAAGAAACGAGATCATGTAACTAGCCATCCTATAATAGGTCACTGGTCCACATCTCACACAGAGTCAATGCTCATATTACCGGATAATTGACTGTTCACAAATCCTCTACGCGCATCCAATACCGCTACACGAATCGGTTAGAGGACTACACGCAATCCGATCTCGGCCTGGTCCGAACTCAGGCAAAGCTCAGGTGACTACACAAATTCACTGACTAAAGTGACTACACGAATTCACTTTAGCCCAACAAACCAACCCCAGTGACTACACGAATTCACTGGCGCGAGCCTGGAAGATACATCAACAGTCTTATCCGATCACATGAACATGGATTTCCACATCCCAACTCTCTTGTATTTTCTAAGTCAAACATAATCCATATTGAAACTCGGGTTCACCACCTAAACTCAGTCAACACACTCACACATGTCACTAAGTCTGTTCATGACGCACGAGGCCACTAAGTCATGAACTACTAAGGGTTCTCAAACACAACATGGACAATACATAGCATACAATAAGAATCATGGAATCGACAATTGTTTTGCACATCACACGTTCATAACTAAATTAATTCAAAATAAATGATTCTTTCACAAAATAAATTCTTTTAAAAAAATGTTTCTTTTTCCAAAATAACTTCTTATAATTTATCATAAATCTTCCTCAAATGATTTAGTTCTCGAATAAATTCTTTTTAATTAATATAATTATTCAAAAATGATTCCACTGCCGAAATAAATTCTTTTAATTCATAATAATTATTCTAAATAATCTTTTCTCAAAATAGTTTAACCATTCAAAGAATTCTTTTTTCAAAATAAATTATTTTAAAGTATCTATTTAATAATTATTCAAAACCAACTCTTTTTCTAAATAATCTCTTTGCTCATAATAATAATTCTAAACCATCTCAAAATAATCACTTTTACACAAAATAATTATTCCTTTAAATTACTTATCATAATATCATTGTTAATATTAATCATCCACAAGCCCACACAGATAATATCAATATTCATATGATAACATAATCAAATCACAATCAGATTGGAGCATGTAATTAATTCATATTATATCTAAAAATGAAACGACGAGTCAAAGAGAAAGGGATCTTGCCTCGGGGTTTCGTTGAACGATTCGACGTTGACGGGCGAGTTCGCGGGTCTGATCTGAGCGTGGGGGAGCACAACGATGAACTCGGGGAGGCTAACGGGGAAGACGGCTTCAACTGTCAGCGTCGGAGGCTGTCGGTGCACAGATCTGTCGCGGGCAGCGAGTCGACGGCTCAGGGGTCGTAGGGCTGCAGACCTGGTTGGGCTCGAAGCTGAGCTGGGTGGAGATGGGCAAGCGGGGAAAGGAGGAGGCTGAGGCTGGCGGTTGAGGTGGTCGGCGGTGGCCTGGTGGCGGCTTTGACGAGGAGGAGCGGAGACGGGGGCTGAGATGGAGAGAGCGACGACGAAGGGCTGAAGGACAACGTGGACGGCGGGATCTTGTGGTGGGGGAGAGTGACGACGGTGGCGCTGCAGGGGGCGGAGGAGCGTCTAGTTGAGGGCAGCAATAAGGGAAGTTTGGATCTGGGCGGCTCGCTGTTTGGAAAGGGGAGGAGCTGGCCGGATTTGCTCGGATCTGGGGAGAAGGGTGAGACGTGGTCGAGCTCGAGGAGGGGAGAGAGGGTTTTCACATGTATATATATATATATATTATTATATTAGGGTTAGGGTTAGGGAATTTAAAACAAAAATAATTAAAATAAATAATTATAGGTATTTATAAATCAAAATAATTATGGGTTAATTATCTATAATTAAAAACGTACATGTTGTGCTAATACAATAGTTGATACGAAATAGTCAAAATATACCCATATTGTACAATTAAACAAGAATAATTAATAATTAAAATATATTTACTTACATTTAATATTAAATAGCTATGAGATAATTATCTATAAAATAAAACGTATCAGATATACTAATACGACATATAATATGCAACAGTAGAGATAATACAACAAATTATACAAATAATACGTAATTAATAATACAACGTATTATACAAAAATATACGTAATAATATAAATAATACAACGTATTATTCAAAATAACATGTAACAGCATCGATAACGCAACAGATAAATTCTATAAATTTTCATCGCATAAAATTAATTTATAAATATTAATATCATTTAAATAAATATAAAACTTAGACTTTAAATCATAGAAAATTATAGAAATTCAAGAAAAATACAAATACTCTTTTAAAAATCATAATTAAATATTTTAAAATACTAAAATATTTATTTTAACTAGTATCAAAATTCATGGTCCTTACAAAATTGAACGATCAAACCTTTAAACAGCTAGGGTCGTCTCAAACCTCCATTTGGTCAAACCTTTAAACAGTTAGGGTCAAAGCCAAAATCCCCTCTCGATTCATTCCATGAACGAGAGGTCCATAAATTGAATGATCAAACTTTTAAACAGTTAGGATCGTTACAAACTCCCTTCAGTCAAATATTTAAACAGTTAGGGCCAAAGCCAAAATCCCCTCTCGATTCCTTCCATGAACGAGAGGTCCACAAATTGAACGATCAAACTTTTAAACAATTAGGATCATCTCAAACTCCCTTCGGTTAAACATTTAAATAGTTAGGGCCAAAACCAAATTTTCCTCTCGATTCCTTCCATGAATGATAGGTCCATAAATTGAACGATCAAACCTTTAAACAGTTAGGATCGTCTCAAACTCCCTTCGGTCAAACATTTAAATAGTTAGAGCCAAAGTCAAAATCTCCTCACAATTCCTTTCATGAACGAGAGGTCCACAAATTAAACGATCACACTTTTAAATAGTTAGGATCGTTTCAAAATCCATCTTGGTCAAATCTTTAAACAGTTAGGATCAAAATCGGAATCCCTTTTTGATAAACGAGAGGCTTTCACCCACATCGAGTGATCAAACCTTTAAACAGTTAGGATTGTCTTAATCTCCTCTTTGGCCAAACCTTTAAACAGTTAGGGCTAAGGTTGGAATTTCATCTTGGTAAATGAGAAATTCATTTTTAGATTAGATAACTAAACCTTTAAATAGTTAGGGTTATCTAAATCTTTTCGATTCTCGGAGTGGAGATCCCACTCTTAGTTTCATCCTTCAGATTCTCGAAGTGAAGATCCCACTTTAAGTTTCTTTTGTACCTGAAGATGGAATATAAAATTCTTCCTCTCTAACACAGGGTTCGTCTTTGTCCTAAGAGAAGACACAACACAGCTCTTCAATACCAAAATCCATGCATTTCACGCATGGGGAACTTTATCTTGACTCCTGAATAGAGATAATTCTATGCCTAACACGCATTACCAGTTAGTCTTTTACTGTGAAAAGAACAAAAGCTCACGTATTCGACATCGTGATAAGCTGTTATTAATAACGCCAAAACTCGTGCCTTACACGCACGGGGAATTTTATCTTAAATCCTAAGTAGAGATAAGCCTACGCCTAATACTCGTTGTCGGTTAGTCTTTCACTACTAAAAAGACACCAGAATTCATTCTGGGGAACTTTATCTAGATCCCTAAATAGAGATAAGTCTGCGCCTAACACGCATTACCGGGTAGCACATTCTCGTAAAAATAACAAAGTCTATGTATTCAATATCGTAGCCAGTGATTATTATTAAATTAATGATCTCTGAATCCATGTCTTTTACGTATGGGGGTTTTTATCTCGATTCCTTATTAGAGATAAGTCTGCGCCTAACACACGTTATCAGTTAGTCTATTTTCGTAAAATTGACAAAGTCTATGTATTCAATATCATAGCACTAAGTCTAAGAGAGTTTATTCTCTTAGAGTAATGTTACATGCGGAACAGACTTAAACAATCTGCATGCTAGCCCGATTTAAACAGTAGTCGGTAAAGGTACCTCAAACCCATTGATGACTAAGGGTTTGCCTAAAATCCTATGAGTATTATGCTTATCTATTCTAAACAGAATGGGTAATCATAATAAGAGATAAAAGTCGCTAATGCATCAACTTCACCTCGTGACTTGAACAGCTGAGCTAACCTCAACTCCAGCCGAAGCTATGAGGATAATAACTTCAGATGTTCGGCAATTTTAGAGATAGTAGTTGTATCAGCACCAACGGCTGGTCCTACAATCAAATCTCACACAAAGAGCTCAACCTAGCGACGGTCCGATGTATTCTCAGCTCATTCTTCCCACACTCTGATGAGTATACGAGTATAAACTGTATCTCCTTAAACCTCTAACGGGTACACGAGGTTAAACTAAATCCCGAAACTCCCAGGAGTATACGAGTATAAACTGGTCCTTCCCGCTCCAACACCTTAAGAGCCTAAACTGTGTAGACTCTAGTTAACATATGAATATAAACTGTGTTTACACCAATCAACGCGCGATAAGAGTCAACGTCGGTCAACGCGTTGTGACGAAGGTCAACACCGGTCAACGCATTATGATGACGGTCAATGCCGATCAAAGCGTAGGCGTAAGTCAATGTCGGTCAACGCATTATGATGATGGTCAATGCTGGTCAAAGCATAGCCATAAGTCAATGTCGGTCAATGCGTATGTGACGCCCCTGGGTTCACACAAGGCTGCAGTCCGAGGTGAAACCAGAAATGTCAAACCTGCCATGCACCACACCGTGCAATAACACGTTTCACCATCACAATTACTATCTCTCTAGTGGAATCAACAACAGGTGTAGGTACAAAGCAAGAAAAAGGTAAATCAACAATACTGGATGAAATGACAGAACATAACATATCTCGTCAACGAAATAAACTAAAGTACATAGTCAAAGTCTGAAATGAATAAACTGGAGTTCTTAACAAGTCTCAAATACAATAAGTCTGAGTAAGGAAAATAAGGCACACAGCCTTTACAACTTCTAGAATAAACTCTCAAATGTCTAAACCAAAAAGTCTACAGTGGAGCTCAAAAGAAAAA
>BQKN01009083.1:0-12759 GCA_022839385.1 Asparagus kiusianus | reverse complement strand
CCTATACCTTGTGTTTTAGTAAAATATTTCTCACAACATGTGATTTTAGGAACTCCATTTTTACATCAAATAATACCTATTAAATAAATAGATACTCAATGCATTCAAGCTAATTATAAAGATAAAGAAATAACTTTTGAGTTTATAACTAATCCTCAGACTCGTTTATTGAACGAGGTAAAAGATGTAATTCTTAAAGAAAATCAAATTAATTTTCTTAAAGAAGAAATATTATATGTTCAAATATAAGAACAGATAAAAAATAAAAAAGAGTTAATAACTTAAATAGAAGATAAATTTAAACTCACTACATGCAGTGATTTACCAAACGCCTTTTGGGATCGTAAGAAATATATTGTTTCTTTACCATATATAAAAGAATTTAATGAATAAGGTATCTCAACTAAGTCTAAGCCATGTCAAATGAATAAGGAATACCTAGATT
The DNA here is from genome assembly GCA_022839385.1 of Asparagus kiusianus. NCBI lineage: Eukaryota > Viridiplantae > Streptophyta > Magnoliopsida > Asparagales > Asparagaceae > Asparagus > Asparagus kiusianus. Next base: position 12,314 of record BQKN01009083.1, on the reverse strand, counting down.
TATGTAAAAAGGAAATAAATTCTCTTATAGAGAAAAAATTAATTAGAAGTCATACTCTCCTTGGAGTTGCACAGTATTTTTGTTGGACCCTAGAGGGAGGGTGATTAGGGTCTTATGCTAATCTAATCCGAATAACATTTACATCACATAACACGGGGAGAAATCCACTATCACAACCGGGTTTTCTACGCTCACTCGAATAACATTTACATCACATAACACGGTTTTCTAGCTAACCAAAAACTTTACAATCCACACTCTTGTAATCCCACTTTACACCCTCACAAGTGTTAGTCTCTAGCCCGTGTCTCCCTCAAGTATTAGGAATTACAATCTACCTCTAGGCATTACCACCTACTGCACTCCTCTTAGGACGATCCCGTCTCTCACCACACACTCCTCTCGGTGTACAAGTTTATTACAAGGTGAAACTCAAAATAAGCACAATACAACAAATGATTGTTCTCTAATATGGATGAGAACACAACGAAAGCTCACACTCTAAGTCACAAACCCACAACCCCAAATTATACTATGGATGTAAATACAATAAGCTCAATAAGTTGTGTGTGAGCAAAGAGATAAATTAAATCAAACCAAACTCAATTTAAATCAAGCTTATGAAAATTATGAACAAAACAATAAATAGCTAGAAATAGATTTTAGGAAAACTTCTTTATGATAATAAGAGAGAGGGATAAGAGTTGGCTGCTCAAACCCCGATGGATGATCTTCCTCAAGCTCTTGTGAAATTGTTTTCACTAAATAAACTCTAAATTGCTTAAAAGCTTTTTAAGCAAACACTAAACAAAACTTTAAACCCTTGTTAAACCTTCTAAAAATATTCTCTTAAGTTGTTTAGAACTTAGGATATGTGGGGGTATTTATAGGAACCCCAAAGCTAAGAGAAAATAAGGTCAAAAAACCAAAAACCAAAAACAGTGCAGTCTGGAAATATAGTCGTTATAATGTTATGAGTCAACTCGGTACTGTTCATGAGTCAACTCATAGGTAGCCGTTACAGGCTAAAAATCAACTTATGGGTTGACTCGTAAAATTCATAAGTCGACTCATCATACATGGGTCGACTCATGAAGTCATGGGTCGACTCAGCAGAAACAAAACACACTTTCCAGCATAGTTTATGAGTCGACTTATGATAGGCATGAGTCGACTCAACCTGATGGGTTGACTCATGATGTTGTGAGTTGACTCGTTAGAAAAAAAATATAAACTACACAACAGTTTATGAGTCGACTCAATACTGTTCATGAGTTGACTCAAGACATGCACACTGTCTGTTTTAAACAGAAATCTAATTTTCAAACCTCTTTTAAAATAGCAAATAAAATCAGAAAAATAAAAAACTTTGGTACGTCGAGCGAAATAATCCAAACAAGGAAACCCTCATGTATATACCTTGTATCTCAAATTATAAATCCCTAATTACCAAACCCAAGATCTAATAAAGAAATAATAACTTAAAGAAGACTAACCCATCTCAGAACTCAAATACCATGTCATGTCAAAACCCGCATAAGTATTATGTCCAGCCTATGTAAGTGTAAGTGTCATACTCAAGGTTTAAACAGGTATCCAATACATGGACTAAGACTAGGTATAGTGGATGCCCAACACATAGACTGCATATATAAATTGTCCAACACATGGACTGAATGATGAATGTCCAACACATGGACTTAATATAATGAATGTCCAACACATAGACTAAATATAATGAATGTCCAACACATAGACTGAATATGATGAATGTCCAACACATGGACTGCACATAATAATTGCCCAACACATGGACAGAATGAAATGTGAAGAATATCGATGAGATATATGAAAAGGATGCATATACACTAATTTCACACGTGTCTCGGTGTGCAAATCTAAACTCATGTTTGCAAGCCATATCATATATGAACATACATAATAAACAATAATCTCTAATGCCAAATATTCGAGGCGACTCCTCGTTCACATTAAAGCACACAACAAAAGTAAACATGTACAAACTATACTGACGATCAATCGAAACAAGCAGAAACCCTTCACAGGTTTCTGTCTGTTTCAAAACAAATCTAGAAGTGACATCATTATTTTCCATGTAAAATATTACTGATATCAACATATATTAAACAACATGAAACGAAATATTAGCATGTAAATATATCGTTGAAACCCTAAACATTTATATACACATGTTTAAATATTTTAAAAGTAAAAACTTGTGATTTAATTCATGATTAATAAATTTTATATCTGAAATTTTTCAAGGTTACTATTTTAATCAAATAGAAAATTATGATAATGTATTCTCACTTCATAAGTTATACAGATCTATCTTTTGTACAGTAAAAATACGTTTTAGGCTCGAAAAATACGAATAAAACTTAATAAAACATACAAAATAAAGGGGTGCAGAGTTGGACGAGATGTTACTCACCTCAGATGCTAAAAAAAGTCCTACCACAAGAAAGAGAACCAATCCCCTTCGCTGCACTACACAAAACCCGCTGAAAAATCCTCCAAAATCCCTCAAAATCATAAAAGAAAAGAACTAGGGTTTGAGAGAGGGGAAAATAGGCTTCTAGGGTTTGGAACATAGGAGAAAAGAGGTGTTTTTCATGTTTAAACATATGTATATATGACAGCAAACCCGAAAAACTACAGCCCAAAACCCGAAACCTGAAACTGGAAAACCTAGTCTGACTAGAAATATACTCTTCGGTATTTTAGCTGTAACTTTCGTATCCGACCTTGGAATGAGGTGATTAAACATTTGTTGGAAAGCTACTGAAGATATATACAACTTTGTTCTTTTAAGTTTTTCTATATTCATAAGTTATCAGTGTGTAAAATACAAAATTTCTCCATTAGTCATAAATTTCCAGATTTATACATCGAGCATGATTTGTGCATTTGCTCTTATATATATACATATATACATATATACATATATACATTGAATTGATCTAAAATCAATTCCTAGCATACTCAAACATTATAATATGTTATTTATAAATATATAACATATTTATTATTATTTATCACAAAATATTTAAATTTTTAGGGTTTTACACTCTTCCCCCCTTAAAAGAATTTCGTCCACGAAATTCAGAAATCATACTTAACTGAAAGATAGTATTAGAAAGCATGTCGAGGGTGAAATCTAACCCGCACATACACTTCTCATAATATTAAACTCTTAATAAGCATATAAGGATATTTATACTTAATAATCCAGAATGACTATATTCGTACTCAACCCTTAATCAAATGGAACTAGTACGTCGGGCGAAAAATCCAAACAAGGGACCCCCCATATATATACCATATATTACAAAAGATTAAGAATTAAGCAGAAATATCCTCATTCTAGCGTTAAATCTAAATATAACCATACAGATAATCACACACATAAATCAATCCACTTCCTCAATAGGTGCAGGTAGTCGTGGTGCATAACATCTTTACGCTCCCGAGAATCATCCTTAATGTCTACACTTAACCATCTAAAATGTAAATACCCCTACTTAACCCCTAACTAAATGGAACAAGTACATCAAGCAAAAAATCCAAACAAGGAACCCCTCATATATATACCATGTGTTCCGAGTATTTAGGAGTTAAGTGTTAATACCCTCATTTTATTTTTAAGTATAAACATCACCATACATGTAATCCATAAGTCATATATAAGTCATACAAAAATTTAATTTACCTGTTCAAACATGTGTGGGTAGCCGCGACGCATGTCCTCTTCGCGATCCTAAGAAATCTCCTCAACACCTCTTCGGTTCCACTGAACTTTCACTAAAAGAATTACCTTGTTTCTAAGTCTCTTGTCCACTCTGGCAAGTATACCAACTGGAATCTCAATAGTAGTCAAATCATCCTAAATCTCAACCTCTGGTGCAACCAACACTCGTTGTTGCTCCTTATCATGTAAGTGCTTCTTAAGCATAGAAACATGAAATACATTGTGTATACTAGACATCGATGCTGGAAGATCTAGTCTGTATGACACGGCTCCCCTGCGCTCCAAAATCTGAAAAGGTCCAATATACCTCGGTGCAAGATTTCCCCACCTTCCGAATCATTAAACGCTTTTCATGGGTGATACCTGTCTCTTATCTGCATAGCTCTTTTGCCAACTCTGAGCGGCTAGAATCCGCTCTCTGATCAATGCTACCTTTTCAGTGTCTGCCTCACAAGCTCTGTGATACGAGTTGCCGTGCAAGCACCCTTTGGTCGCTGAATTACCAAAAGGTGGGTTGAGAAGAGGACGACCAATACACAAGCACAATTTAGTATATGGCGAAGGAAAATACCTTCTCAAGATTATGAGTATGAAAAGATTACAATCCCTCTCTCACAATCTCACTAGAATCGAGAACAACCTCTCAATCCTTTCTAAACCCTAATACAACGATTAGAATCTCTCTCTGATCTAAGATCTCATAGATCCTCACAATCTAAACCCTAATCCTTTTGATCAGAATCTCTCTTAGACCTAAAACTCTTTAGATCTACGTCTTAACCTCTAACCTCCTGTTTAGAACCCTAAAAAATCCCTATTTATATGGTTTACAACGTGGTGGCAATCTGGTAAATAACCAAAACCAAACCCAACTAGAATTCCTTCAAAACAGAAACCAAGTCTGCCCAGGAAACCTCGATGAGTCGACTCATGACTGCATATGAGTTGACTCATGACTGATGAGTTGACTCATAAACTAATGAGTCGACCGAGCAGAAGATTTTGACAAAACGGCTGGGTTTCGTGAGTCGACTCATGACAGGCATGAGTCGACTCAACCTGATGAGTCGACTCATATACATGTATGATTCGACTCACGAGCTAAAATCTGGATTCTTCGAATCTGCTGCTCGCCGTCTCGTTCCACGCTTCCACCTGTGCTCCGTCGTGTCACTTCACACCACTATTCTCAAGATATCATAAGAATCATCTATCCTCAAGCTTCCATGAGGATCACTTTTCCGATGAGAAGATACACCCGTATCATGGGTCCCCCCTTTAGAAACTTGAAGTCTCATTCAAGTTAGAACTTCAGCTGAGGAAACTCTCGAGCCCCTCCATCTTTGTTGACTTCAGTCATCTTCTTCTTCCTTCTTCTCTGAACTCCTTTCAAAGAAAAGGATCTCGCTAAGCTTCTTGTATTGCGATCGAGTCAGGACCATACACAGGATACCCCTTCATCGGATCTGATGCTCTGATACCAACTTGATACGAGTTACCGTGCGAGCACCCTTTGGTCGCAAAATTATCAAAAGGTCGATTGAGAAGAGGACGACCAAAACAAAAGAATATTTTAGTATATGGTGAAGGAAAATACCTTCTCTAGATTATGAGTATGAAAAGATTACAATCCCTCTCTCACAATCTCACTAGAATCGAGAACAACCTCTCAATCCTCTCTGAACCCTAATATAACGATTAGAATCTCTCTCTGATCTAAGATCTCATAGATCCTCACAATCTAACCCCTAATCCTTTTGATCAGGATCTCTCTTAGACCTAAAACTTTTTAGATCTACATCTTGGCCTCTAACCTCCTGTTTAGAACCTAAACAGTCCCTATTTATAGGGTTTACAACGTGGTGGCAATCTGGTAAATAACCAAAACCAAACCTAACTAGAATTCCTTCAAAACAAAAACCAAGTCTGTCCAGGAAACCTCGATGAGTCGACTCATGACTGCATATGAGTTGACTCATAAACTGATGAGTCGACCGAGTAGCAACTTTTAACAAAATGGTTGGGTTTCGTGAGTCGACTCAAGACAAGCAAGAGTCGACTCAACCTGATGAGTCGACTCATGTACATGTATGAGTCGACTCACGAGCTGAAATCTGGAATCGTTGAATCTACTGCTCGTCGTCTCGTTCCACGCTTCCACCTGTGCTCTGCCGTGTCGCTTCACACTACTATTCTCAAGATATCATGAGAATCACCTATCCTCAAGCACCCTTAGGTCGCGGAATTACCAGAAGGTAGGTAGAGAAGAGGACAACCAAAACACAAGAACAATTCAGTTTGGCGAAGGAAAATACCTTCTCTAGATTATGAAGAACAAAATATTACAATCTCTCCCTCACAATCTCACTCTAGAATTGAAGAACAAGCTCTCTAAATCTCAATCTAGAATCTAATCTCTCTTGATTAAACTCTCTGATCTAAAAGATGTTTAGAAACCCAAAAACAATCCCTTATATAGGTGTACAAATATGGATGGCAATCTGGTAAATAACCAGACCCAAAACCAACAGGAATTCGTGTGAACAAAAATCCAAACGAACCAGGAAACCATCGATGAGTCGACTTATGACTGAGATGAGTCGACTCGTTAGAAACTGGACAAAACTCAAAAACCAGCAATGAGTCGACTCATGACAGTCATGAGTCGACTCAACCTGATGAGTCGACTCATGACTGTTATGAGTCGACTCACAGGCTAAAAACTAGATACTTCAATTTTTCTGCTCGTCGTCTCGTTTCACGCTTCCTCCTACGTTCCCTTGTACTGTTTTACACCCCTATTCTCATGCTATCATGAGAATCATCTATCCTCAAGCTCCCATGAGGATCGCTAAGTTCTGAAGAGAAGATACACCCGTATCATAGGTCCCATCTTTAGGAACTTAAAGTCCTGTTCAAGTTAAAACTTTTGCTGAGGAAACTCTCGAGCTCCTCCATCTTTTCTGCACTACCTGGCCTTGCTAGGAATCCGGTCTCAACGTCCGATCAGAAACAATTCATTCATCCCGTGTCTCGTCGTAGTCACCGTTCGCTCTAAGTTGCAATCCTTTGTCGATGGCTTTTCTGGAAGTCTAATGCACAGCGAGATAAACTTCTTTCTTGCATTCACTAATCTCTTCGCTCGCGTCACTGTTCCTAAGCTTGTCTCTTTCGGAAGAGATGCTAAACGAAATATGAACTTTACACCATCCTTAGTTAAGGTATACTTCTGAGCCCGCCTCTCGCAGATCGCATATCTATCCCATAAGTACGGATTGCCTAGTATAATCTGACAAGAATCCAAATAGCATGACATCGCACGTGACCTCGTTAATATACGACTCGTGGAGCACAAATCTGACAGTGCATTGATCAACTACACTTAGTTTCTCCTCCTTCTGAATCCACCCCAATGGATAGGGCTTAGAATGCTTGACCATCTTCAGACCCAGCTTCTGAACCAATGCCTCAGATATAAAATTTTTTTCGCTGCCCGAATCAACAATGACATCAACCAAACTGGTCTTCACTTGCAACTTAAGAACATAGAGTTGCTCACTCGGATCGTCGTCCTCTTTCGTGGTCTGTTTTCTTGCCATAAGGTTAAGACTGCTGTTGGGCTCTGTCATCTCTGGGACTTCTTTCAGACCTTGAGCTATAATGTATGCCTTTTTCTCCTCCTTCCTCTTCCACCCTCTTGGCTTGAGAAGAGGATACTTCTCACAGCACCGATCAGCTATGTGCCCTGTCTTCTCGCAGTGACTACAAATCAGCCCTGCCTTCCCTGGATCACCATTCTTCTTCTCCTTCTTAGATTGAGAACCACTAGACTCGCCTCCCATCTGTTTTGAGTCTCCCTTAGCCTCATTGCCCTTCTTTTTCTTACCCTCGATGGAAATTACCTTCACGCTCGCCTCTGTAATTGATTCCACCGTGAATAGCCTCATCTCCTTTCGGATGTGATCGCTCAATCCCGCCATATACTTCATAAACACGGAATATTCATCTGTCGCAATGTTGAGGACCATCACCTGCTATTGGAACTCCGTGGTGTATACTTAAACGATTTGATTGACCCTTTGGCACAAGCCGTACCACTTTTACCACGTTCTTCAAGGAATCCTACCGGGTAGAACTGCTTCTTCAGTAACTCCTTGAACTTGTTCCACGACACCGCTTTCTTCTCCTGCTTGCAGTAGGATTTCCACCACGTCAACGCGTGCCCTGAAAGCTTCAAAGTCGCGAACACAATCTTCTCTTTTGATGAATAGCCATAAAGAGTAAAGTATGTCTCCATCCGCTCGATCTAGTCATCAAACATCTCGATGTCAACACTCCCATCATAAACAGTAATCTCCACCTTGAAGTCAACCTTTAGGTTCTGATAAGAATTCTTACCCCTTTGATGTAATGCAGTCTTAACGGTCTCCTCCTTCACGTCGGAATCTGAATCTACTCTCTCCACATCGGACTCAACAATTTTCTTCGAAGAAGATTCACCTTGTTTGCCACCTCTATAGATAAGATTGACGAGTTGTGTGAGAGTCGAACCTATCGTCTCGATCTGCTTCTCCAATGCATCAATCCTCGCTGAATTGTCTCCTTCAGCCATCTTCTTCTTCCTTAAAACCTGGACTCCTTCCAATGAAATAAGGATCTCGCTAAGCTTCTTATATTGGGATCGAGTAAGGACCATACACAGGATGCCCCTTCACCGGATCTGATTCTCTGATACTAACATGATACGAGTTGCCGTACGAGCACCCTTTGGTCATGGAATTACCAAAAGGTGGGTTGAGAAGAGGACGACCAAAACACAAGAACAATTCAGTTTGGTGAAGGAAAATACCTTCTCTAGATTTTGAAGAATAAAAGATTACAATCTCTCCCTCACAATCTCACTCTAGAATTGAAGAACAAGCTCTCCAAATCTCAATCTAGAATCTAATCTCTCTTGATTAAACTCTCTGATCTAAAAGATGTTTAGAAACCCTAAAACAATCCCTTATATAGGTGTACAAACATGGATGGCAATCTGGTAAATAACCAGACCCAAAACCAACAGGAATTCGTGTGAACAGAAACCCAAACGAACCAGGAAACCATCGATGAGTCAACTCATGACTGAGATGAGTCGACTCGTCAGAAACTGGACAAAACTCAAACACCAGCAATGAGTCGACTCATGACAGTCATGAGTCGACTCAACCTGATGAGTCGACTCATGACTGTTATAAGTCGACTCACAGGTTAAAAACAGGATACTGTGATTTTTCTGCTCGTCATCTCGTTCCACGATTCCTCCTACGTTCCCTTGTACTATTTTACACCCCTATTCTCATGCTATCATAAGAATCATCTATCCTCAAGTTCCCATGAGGATCTCTAAGTTCCAAAGAGAAGATACACCCGTATCATGGGTCCCCTCTTTAGAAAGTTGAAGTCCCGTTTAAGTTACAACTTTTGCTGAGGAAACTCTCGAGCTCCTCCATCTTTTCTGCACCACCTGGCCTTGCTTGGAATCTAGTGTCGACGTCTGATCAGAAACAATTCATTCATCCCGCGTCTCGTCATAGTCACCGTTCGCTCTAAGTTGAAATCCTTTGTTGATGGCTTTTCTGGAAGTCTAATGTACAGCGAGATAAACTTCTTGCTTTCATTCACTAATCTCTTCGCTCGCGTCATCGTTCCCAAGCTTGTCTCCTTCGGAAGAGATGCCAAACAAAATGAGAACATTACACCATCCTTAGTAAAGGTGTACTTCTGAGCCCGTCTCTCGTAGATCGCATATCTATCCCATAAGTAAGGATTGCCAAGTATAATCTGATAAACATCCAATGGCACGACGTCGCACGTGAACTCGTTAATATACGACTCGTGGAGCGCAAATCTGATAGTGTATTGATCAACTACACTCAGTTTCTCCTCCTTCTGAATCCACCCTAATGGATAGGGCTTCGGATGCTTGACCGTCTTCAGACCCAGCTTTTGAACCAATGCCTCGGATATAAAATTCTTCTCGCTGCCCGAATCAACAATGGCATCAACCAAACTGGTCTTCACTTGCAACTTAAGAACAAAGAGTTGCTCCCTCGGGTCGTCATCCTCTTTCGTGGTCTGTTTCCCCGCCATAAGGTTAAGACTGCTGTTAGGCTCTGTCATCCCTGAGACTTCTTTCGGACCTTCAGCTATAATGTATGCCTTTTTCTCCTCCTTCCTCTTCCACCTTCTTGGCTTGAGATGAGGATACTTCTCACAGCACCGATCAGCTATGTGCCCTGTCTTCTCGCAGTGACTACAAATCAGCCCTGCCTTCCCTGGATCACCCTTCTTCTTCTCCTTCTTAGATTGAGAACCACTAGACTCGCCTCCCGTCTGTTTGGAGTCTCCCTTAGCCTCGTTGCCCTTCTTTTGATTACCCTCGATGGTAATTGCCTTCACGCTCGCCTCTATAATTGATTCCACCGTGAATAGCCTCATCTCCTTTCGGATGTGATCGCTCAATCCCGCCATATACTTCATAAACATGCAATATTCTTCTGTCGCAATGTAGAGGACCATGGCCTGCATCTGGAACTCCGTGGTATATTCTTGAACGGTTTGATTGACCCTTTGGCACTAGCCGTACCACTTATGCCAACGTTCTTCAAGGAATCCCACCGGGTAGAACTGCTTCTTCAGTAACTCCTTGAACTTGTTCTACGACACCGCCTTCTTCTCCTGCTTGCAGTAGGATTTCCACCATGTAGTCTTAACGCTCTCTTCCTTCAAGTCGGAATCTGAATCTACTCTCTCCACATTGGACTCAATAATTTTCTTCGAAGAAGATTCACCTTGTTTGCCACCTCTATGGATAAGACTGACGAGTGGTGTGAGTGTCGAACCTATCATCTCGATCTGCTTCTCCAATGCATAAATCCTCGCTGAATTGTCTCCTTTAGTCATCTTCTTCTTCCTTAAAACCTGGACTCCTTCCATTGAAATAAGGATCTCACCGAGCTTCTTGTATTGGGATCGAGTAAAGACCATACATAAGATGCCCCTTCACCGGATCTGATGCTCTGTTACCAACTTGATACGAGTTGCCGTACGAGCACCCTTTGGTCGTGGAATTACCAAAAGGTGGGTTGAGAGGAGGACGACCATAACACAAGAACAATTCAGTTTGGCGAAGGAAAATACCTTCTCTAGATTATGAAGAACAAAAGATTACAATCTCTTCCTCACAATCTCACTCTAGAATTTAAGAACAAGCTCTCCAAATCTCAATCTAGAATCTAATCTCTCTTGATTAAACTCTCTGATCTAAAAGATGTTTAGAAACCCTATAATAATCCCTTATATAGGTGTATAAACGTGGATGGTAAACTGGTAAATAACCAGACCCAAAACCAACAGGAATTCGTGTGTACAGAAACCCAAATGAACCAGGAAACCATCGATGAGTCGACTCATGACTGAGATGAGTCGACTCGTCAGAAACTAGACAAAACTCAAAAACTAGCAATGAGTCGACTCATGACAGTCATGAGTCGACTCAACCTGATGAATCGACTCATGACTGTTATGAGTCGACTCACAGGCTAAAAACTGGATACTTCGATTTTTTTGCTTGTCGTCTCGTTCCACGCTTCCTCCTACGTTCACTTGTATTGTTTTACACCCCTATTCTCATGCTATCATGAGAATTATCTATCCTCAAGCTCCCATGAAGATCGCTAAGTTCCAAAGAGAAGATACACCCGTATCATGGGTCCCCTCTTTAGGAACTTGAAATCCTGTTCAAGTTAGAACTTTTGCTGAGGAAACTCTCGAGCTCCTCCATCTTTTTTGCACCACCTGGCCTTGCTAGGAATTTGGTCTTGACGTCCGATCAGAAACAATTCATTCATCCCGCGTCTCGTCGTAGTCATCGTTCGTTCTAAGTTGCAATCCTTTGTCGATGGCTTTTCTAGAAGTCTAATCCACAGCGAGATAAACTTCTTTCTTGCATTCACTAATCTATTTGCTCGCATTATCGTTCCTAAGCTTATCTCCTTCGGAAGAGATGCCAAACGAAATATGAACATTACACCATCCTTAGTAAAGGTGTACTTCTAAGCCCGCCTCTCATAGATCGCATATCTATCCCATAAGTATAGATTGCCTAGTATAATCTGACAAACATCCAATGGCACAACGTCACACGTGACCTCGTCAATATACGACTTGTGGAGCGCAAATCTGACAGTGCATTGATCAACTACACTCAGTTTCTCCTCCTTCTGAATCCACCCTAATGGATAGGGCTTCGGATGCTTGACCGTCTTAAGACCCAACTTCTGAACCAATGACTCGGATATAAAATTCTTCTCGTTGCCCGAATCAACAAAGGCATCAACCAAACTTGTCTTCACTTGCAACTTAAGAACAAAGAGTTGCTCCCTCGGGTCGTCATCCTCTTTCGTGGTCTGTTTCCCCGCCATAAGGTTGAGACTGCTGTTAGGCTCTGTCATCCTTAGGACTTCTTTCGGACCTTCATCTATAATGTATGCCTTTTTCT
>BQKN01009076.1:0-19727 GCA_022839385.1 Asparagus kiusianus | reverse complement strand
ATCACTTAGAGGCCAAAGCCCTTCGAGGACCCTCTCCCTGGTGTTTAACTCCTGGTACCAGCGAGCTTCGACACTATTCAGCTCAGCCTCCAAAGCACTAACCTTCTCTCTCGCCTCCTACTTGGCTGTCTTCTCCTTTGCTATCTCTAATAGCCACCTCTGTGGAGCATCATGCATGTGCTTGAGTCCCTCATATAGTTCTTGCTCCACTAACGTACCCCAGACTAAATGAGCCTTGAGAGCTAGATGCAAGCCAAAGCTTAACATCCTCTTCAAGACATTATCGTCTTTTGGAAGAGAGAATTATTGGACGGCTATGATTAGAGCCGAGAGAGATCCCAGAATGGAAGTCTCTCTGTCAAGATGCACAGGCGAGACGAACTTGTCACCATCAGAGAGCTCTTTTCTTGGCGAGCAAGGGCCTAGCGGCACTTCTGCTAACATCGCTTTGGTTCTCTTCTAATCTTGGGAGTCGACCTCCGAAATCCAGTGAGGAAAAGGCCAACCACCCTCCTCCCTTTCCCCAAACTCATAATCCCCGATAGTCTCTTCTGCCTGAGGCACTAGGAGGGGTGTGGTTTCTTTAGCCATTTCCCTCGCAGACTTGACCAGCTCTTTGCCTGGCTTGTGAGTTAATGCCGACTCAGAACCCAGGTCGACGATTTTGATGCCAGCTATAACATCTGCGGGTTTAGACGATCCCGCCAACTCTTTAGTCGCCAGAGGAATAAGGAGATCTCTAGTAACAACCTTATCCCCCTTACTGGTTTGAATACCCGACTGCTCTTCTATTGGCCCTTGTTTTGCAATAGGGCCAACTCCGGGCACCATAGTGACTTATGTTGCAGCCGGTTGCTGGACACATCTAGTCACCAGTCTCTTAGTATTTTTCCTCTTTACCAACTGGACAGCCAGTTCACCCACCCGAGACTTCAGGTCGGACATCTCTTGAGAGTTCAGATATCCCCTCAGCCTCTTTTGGGGCCTAGCAGCGGATGACTCCTCCCCTTTAGATCTTGCCTCCTGACTTCCAGCAAGAGGGAGCACAAATATGTCTACCCTAGTTTGATCAGCCTAAGTAGGCAAGACATACGAGATGAGTGCCACCCGAAGTGATGCCGAGTCGAAGAGGTTGCTCCTTTCTATAGATCCATTGTAAGATTGGATCTTCCCGATTTGTCGTCTTTCCTCAGCATCATGAGGACCGGGTTTCAACACATCTTTGTTGATATCAGGCCAATCTGAGCATGAAAGAATCTCCTCAGCTCCTTCAACCCACAAGAAATGTCTCTTCCAGTCCCTATTGGACTCTGGATCATCGGAGAGAAACTTGAAATTGCTTGTATAGTAAAAGAAGAAATAAGGATCCTTTTTGGTTGACTTAATGCCAACCAAGTGACCGAACAAATTTAGGGTGGGCAGAACACCTACTCTGAAGCAGATGACTATGAAAGCCATCACTATGGCATTTGGGGCGAGTTAAGATTGAGAGATCTCCGTAGCGCCGCATGCCTCCTTTACGAATGGATGGAGAGGCAGTCGAAGCCCTTGATCGAGATGATCCAAATATAATAGCGCCTTGTTGGGACTGTGGTGATATACTGGGTCATCACCCTCAGGAACCATCAGCTTGATATCCTTAGGGATATCATACAAGTTGTAGAATCTTTTGAGATTCCATGCAAAGACTTTTGAATGAATAGGATGAAGAAGGTTGATTCTCTTTTCGTTACGACCTGCGATAAGGCTTTGAGAAGCCATAGTGAGTTCTTTGGAAGAAGAAAACTTTGAAGAAGAGGAGAAATACTATGAAGATCGGAACGAATAATGAGTGTTTTTCTTCCTCTCTCATAAAGTTATTTTATAGCTTTCAACCGCCAGATGGACTTATCATGATGGTCGTTACTTTTTGATGAATGGAGGAGATTCAACCCGTAACCCCCAAGCGTTTTGAATTTCGAAGTTTTAAACGTCACATCCCTCCTGGAGTCCCGCGTCACATTTTAAAGAATCAAAGTGTCATTATTATCTCCATCAACCGACAAATCGTTGCGTCATATCAGATAGCAGCAGCCAAAACTTCTCGAAAATATACAATAAAGGGAAGAATAATCTAGTGAGCTGACATCACAACCGATCAAACTAGTCGACACCCTCTCCGACGGCTCTAGAGGCAGTATTAGTCGGCTTGGAGTAGTTAACAAATTTCACCAGGTTTACAAAGAAGACAACTCATTCGGCAAAAATTTTGAGACTTCATAAGATTAGGAGAAAAAAAGATTTTTTATTTATTGACCAAGTATTATAGAGTATGAGATTTACAAGATGATAGTAAGAGAATTCCAATAAAACCTATGGAACACCCATTCCAGCACCTAGAGTCGGAGATGGGTGTTTGGGTCAAAAGTTGATTTCTTCATTGTCTTGAATCTATTACAATCGTTTATCGATTACAAGTTCACAAAATAGAAAAATTGATCTTTTTATAAGATCTCCTTACACAATAAAAAATAAAAGATTACAACTTTATCAAACAACACACAGATCCTGTTTATTAATCTCTGTTTGTGTGGGATCTTTGCATGTGCCGGGGTTTATCCATGGACCGCCTCGGATCAGATCCGGTTGACAGAAAATTAATTAAAGCTCTTACTTCACAAAGGAAGTAATCGCTGCAGCGATGATCCCGACCAAGCAAGATCAAAGCTCTTCTCAAGATTTAAAACTAAGCTTAAATCAGGAGGAAAGGGGAAACGGGCTTCAGATCCTTCGAAACGCTCCTTCTTTATGCCGGAGTTCGTCAAAATCTGCTAGCCTCTCTCAAATTCGTCAGAACCTCGCTCTAGCTCCTCTAAAATTCGTGGCTCTCTTTAGATCTAATTTTATGAGGGTGCTAGGGGTGTATTTATAGTCTTTAGATGTCGTGTTTATGGATAGGAATACCGTGTTTATGGATAGGATCAAAGAACAACCGTTATTATCCGTTTAGGTGGGTTTTCGGTTGTGTAACAACTTCCACATGTCTAAAGATAAACCCACATGTTTATGAATGACCCCAAGGAGTTCTAAAAGCCAATCTTATCAGAAAACACGTTGGGAGCTGACTTTGGCGCGAGTCACTTCGACTATCTCGCACATGTCCGAGATAGCTTGGACTATCTCGGGTATTTTAGTCTTAACTCTCTCTTCCAACCTCAGAATGAGATGATTCAAGATGAATTAGAAAGATGATAAAGAGACCTACAACTATTATCTATTTGTGCTTCTTCAGATTCGAAACGAATCATGGTCAAAATCTTCATTCTTCTTCGAGACACCAACACTGTCTCGGAATTCTGAGGCAGTTTGTACTATTTTTAGTATTTTGGCTTTAACTCTCTCATACAATCTCAGAATGAGTTGATCTAAGATGCGTTAGAAAGCTAACAAAGAGCTATATAACTTTCATATTTTTAGATTCAAATCATAGAATAGTCTAAATGCCTCTTCTTTTTGCAGGCCACTTTGAGGTGTTCGACACTTTCTGACTTCTCCGAACTTGTATTGCGTATTTCGTCATTCCGTTAACTTGTACACTTTAATGACTCACTTTGTATATTCATTAGGTTTCACAGAGCCAGATAATCCTTTCCTGACTTGGATGATGACGCTTATCGTCTGCATTTCGCCTCGAGTGCGTACGAGAACTCATAGGCAAATTTTGATGCCTACAGATACCCCCTCCAAAGCATTTCAGAATCATTCTTTTATAGAAATGTCTGAAATGCTTTGGATAAGACAAGCCCTATCTTTAATCTCTTCAGTATTTTATTAAGGAGATCACATAAAAGGACCCGTGAATTACTTCAATTCTTGACTTCTTTAGCCTTCAGTCTATTCAGTATTTTGTCAAACAGATGACGTTCTTCCAGCGTTGCATTTATCATCTGACCATTGTTGAAGTCTTGAACTGAAATTGGTATGTAAGTTTCTGAACTTAGCTCGTGTCATTGAGTTGACTTTGAATTGATCATCTTTATCAGGAATTTATATTTCAACTTTGGAGTTGATCGGAGATCATGCGTTGACCGGCATTGACTTCCATCGCAACGTGTTGATCAGCATTGACTTTCGTTACAACGTGTCTACCGGTGTCTATACAGTTTATGCTCTTAAGACGTTGGAGCGTGGCGGTCCCAAGTGTTGGGGCTGCAGGACCAACTGTTAAAGCTGATTCATCTGTATGTATGGATTTTATCCTGAAGTTGTTGGATCCTCAAGTCACAAGACCAACTGATGGAGCTAATGCGTTAATGACTCTGACACTTATAGGATTTTTGGCAAACCCTTAGCCATCAACGGGTTTGATGAGCCTTTACCGACTACCATTTGAGTCGGGCTAGCATGTGGATTGTCTAAGTCCATTCCGTATGTAACGTTGTGCCAAAAAGTTAACTCTCTTAGACTTAGTTCTATGATGTTGAATACATAAACTTCGCCATTATTACGAGAATAGGCTACCCGGTAACACGTATTGGGCGTAGACTTGAACGAACCTTTGATCTCGGGTTATCTTTAAGAATATCATGTGTAATATTCTCCAGGAACTTCCCACTAGAAATAAGAGAAATAGTTTAGACTCGTATACCCATTGGAGTATCACAGAGAAGCAGTCTAACCTCTTATACTCATTGGAGGATAGGAGCAGTTTAACCTCATAGACTTATCGGAGGATGGGAGCAGTTTAACCTCATATACCTATCAGAGGATAGGAGCAGTTTAACCTCATATACCTATCGGAAGATGGAAGCAGTTTAACCTCATATACCTATTGGAGGATGGGAGCATTCTAACCTCATATACCTATCGGAGGATGGGAGCAGTTTAAACTTATATACCTATCGGAGGATGGGAGCAATTTAACCTCATATATCTATCAGAGGAAGCCATTCTCATTTGACTTCTTTTGGTGTTATGATGCCGATATCAACCAAGGCTTGAATGCTGTTTTTCAGTGTAATACAAGTCTTGGTGGGGTGATAGACCCTCCTGTGGTACGCACAGTACTTAGGATCCGAAGTCTTGTTTGCTTTCTCCTGATTTGTAATCGGTGGTAGCTTGATCTTATCATTAGCGAGGAGGTACTTGAAGATGGCTGGAACTTCATCATCTTCAAAAGAATACTCCTCCTGAAACTTCGGATAAAGAGTCCCTTGTTGCCTCCAAGGTGGCTGTTGATGATATCCTCAGCAGTTGCAGATACTTTAGTCGTCGGTTGGCCTCTCTCAAGCTCCTTTCTTTTGAGGAAGCGCTCGACCTGTTCTCCATATAGTTTTAATTCTTTCCATTTGGTTAAGGGGACAACCCCTATGACTTCTAGGATAGTGATGGAGAGATTGTTATGGCAAGTCTGCAAGATAAACTCCTCTGTGACAGGATCCTTACAATTCATTGCCTTATTATGGAAGCGTTTGACAAAACTGTCAACCGACTCACCATCCTTCTGCTTCTCATCCAGAAGAGCTCTGATCAACACTTCAGTGTCATCATCGAAGAAGTTGTTGAGGAACGAGCTTTCTATGTCATCCCAGCAATTAATGCTCCCCGGCATGAGACATCGATACCAATCGAAGGTCGCCCCGTGAAGGGTGCCCACTATGACCGAATCATCAGGGATTCATTCCCAGAGATCACTCCCAAGTGGGACTTGAAATAAATCAAGTGAGTGGGCAAGCCTTTCCCGTCGAATGGTGTGAAGTTAATTAGGGTGAATTTCACCGGGTACGGGATTGAATCCCACTCTCTTGGATATGCGCACGGAATGCCTGTTCTCCTCACTTTTTGAGCGGACATTAAGGCATTAACCTTATTCTCTAGCTTTTTCATCATCTCGTCATCGTGTACATCTTCATTCGAAGGACGTTAAGGAGAATGAGTTGGACCACCCCTAGCATTTTTATTTTTAGAGGATGCATTTGAACCACCCCCAGTATTATTGAGGGGTGCGATTTGACCACTCCTAATATTTTTGGGGGTTGCGTCAGCCATGATGACTTCGTCTACTTTGGATCGTTATCAACTGCGATGTTCTGGGTGCGACGGCTGGATTCAGCTTGCTGGTTTGATAAAGCTTGAAGCTGCTGGTCATGTAACTCCCTCACCCGTTGCATGTTCAGCTCCATTTGCATGTTCATTTTAGCTGTAAGCTCTTCTCGTTGTCGAGCTAAAGCCTCTTGAAGCATTTAAGCCAATTGATCTGGAGTGATCATGAACGACTCCCTTGCTTCCCCCATGCTGGACATTGTGTCGTTAGAGGCAATTGCAGAACACGTATCTGAGGGCTCGTCATCTGAAACAACTACGGAGCAAGTGTTAACAGCTCGTTATCTGAATACAGTCCTTTGTGCATCCTCGGATAATCCCTATGTCCGATGGCTTCTAACTGGAGCCGAGATATTCGTTAGGCAATTCCTAGACTGACTTTTCCTCCTGGGCTAAAGTCAGGATAAGGATCATTCGAGCGTCGTGTTGATTTTCCTTTGTCAACCATGTTGATAGTGACTTCTGGGAATTCATCATTCTGAATGGTGGATATTCTCTCGTGAAAGCATTTTGTCTTGGGCTTTGATGCTTCAGTGGCAATCTTCTTGAATATCGAGATCCTTTGTGAAATGGTCCTAGGACAGCTACATTTTGATAACACCACCCTGATAAGTCTCTCACATGGACAGTGAGAGTTAGTTTCTCGAATATCATCCTTTTGGGATTTATTCACACCTCCAGCCTGATAGTGCAGCTTATTGGAGCAATCCATCGTTTGTTGGTGTGATACCCTAAGTGCAGCTCATTGGTGGACACGTCTTCTTTTGGGGATTAAGAACCTTGTTAACATACTCGGGATGATTGGTTGTCACATTTGAATGATCCAAGGTTGCATCAGGAGTCACACATTTAGAACTACCCCCTTGCGTGTGTGAGGTCTTAACGAGCTCCTAGGCTTCAACACGAACCCCCAGGCGATCGATGTCAAGAGTCTTCTTGTGCATGGTGCATGAACATGTACAACAAGGTGTCCTAGTTTGTTTAGAGGTGGCGGGACACCTTTGAGTGGCCTTTGGCTTGACGAGAGTGTTTGTACGACCCCCAGCCTGAGGAATTACTCGGGTTTTATTCACCAGAGCTTTGCCTTGATTTTTGTATAGAGGATCCAGGTGATCTTTCATCAGAATCTTAAATTTAGATAGATCCACATTGCCGTAGGGCTTCGTCGGAGGTGCTGGAGCAAGACGAGTGGGTTCGGAGGCTGACAGAGTTGATTTTGTCGCTATTTCGGCCTTCGGTACCCAGACTTGTTTGGATTTTGGTGATTTTTTGGCCACCTCTTCCTTCTACATGCCTTGGGCTTTTCGCATAAAGGCACACCCACGTACGTCACGTGCGCGTCGCTTTTGGATGTGCTCCTTCAAGGTTGAACGAGTCCTTTTGATAAGAACCCATTCTCCCATTGATAGTTTAGAGGAAGTAGCAGCAGCTTGCCGTTGAGGCGACTAGATTAAATGACACTTCCTAGACTCCAAGTCTGCGTAGTAGTGAACTGCATCGACTTGTTCTAATGCCTTGGCAATTTGACAAGCTTGGCGTTGGCGTCGCCTCTGACGAGCCCCCTTCGTCAAAGTTGGTGTACCTTGATTGAACAACTCCTTGACTGGAGAGGAGTTGTGGCGAGCAGAGTCATTTGAAGCCTTCATCGGTGAATACGCCTCCTTCAAAGATGGGATCTTTCCGCACTTGCAGGGAGAGGAGGATTTTGATGAAGACGAGGAGAAATATTCCTCAAACTTAGCTTCGTCGAACTCGTACTCGACCTCTGAACCAACAGGGATCTTGATCTTCAGTTGTGGCATGATAGCCTTAGTGATGAGGCTGTTGCTTCCCACTATGATCGCCAGCTTGTTTGGGTCAAAACTTGATTTATTCATTGCCTTGAATCTATTACAATCGTTTATCGATTACAAGTTCACAAAATAGAAAAGTTGATCTTTTTATAAGATCTTCTTACACAATGAAAAATAAAAGATTATAACTTTATCAAACAACACACAGATCCTATTTATTAGTCTCTGTTTGCATGGGATCTTTGCCTATGACGGGGTTTATCCATAGACCGCCTCGGATCAGATCCGGTTGACAGAAAATTGATTAAAGCTCTTACTTCACAAAGGAAGTAATCGCTGCAGCGATGATCCCGACTAAGCGAGATCACGGCTCTTCTCGAGATTTAAGACTAAGCTTAAATCCGGAGGAAAGGGGGAACGGGCCTCAGATCCTTCGAAACGCTCCTTCTTTATGCCTGAGTTCGCAAAAATCTGCTAGCCTCTCTCAAATTCGTCAGAACCTCGCCCTAGCTCCTCTGAAATTCATGGCTCCCTTCAAATCTGATTTTATGAGGGTGGTAGGGGTGTATTTATAGGCTTTAGATGTCGTGTTTGTGGATAGGAATAACGTGTTTGTGGATAGGATCAAAGAACAACCGTTATTATCCGTTTAGGTGGGTTTTCGGTTGTATAACAACTTCCACATGTTTAAAGATAACCACACATGTTTATGGATGACCCTAAGGAGTTCTAGAAGCCAATCTTATCAGAAAACACATTGGGAGCTGACTTGGGCGCGAGTCACTTCGACTGTTTTGCACATGTACGAGACAACTTGGACTGTCTCGGGTATTTTAGTCTTAAATCTCTCGTCTAACCTTAGAATGAGATGATTTAAGATGCATTAGAAAGCAGACAAAGAGACCTACAACCCTTACCTTTTGAGCTTCTTCAGATTCAAAGCAAATCATGGTCAGAATCTTTATTCTTCTCCGAGACACCAACACTGTCTCAGAATTCTGAGGTAGTTTGTACTATCTTTGGTATTTTGGCTTTATCTCTCTCATACGATCTCGGAATGAGTTGATCCAATATGAATTAGAAAGGTAGCAAATATTTCTACAACTTTTATGTTTTGAATTTTTTTACATTCAAATCATAGAATAGTCTAAATGCCTCTTATTTTTGCAGGCCACTTTGAGGTGTTCGACACTTTCTGACTTCTCCGAACTTGTATTGCGCATTTTGTCATTCCGTTGACTTGTACACTCTGATGACTCACTTTGTATATTCATTAGCTTTCACAGAGCCATATAATCCTTTCCTAACTTAGATGATGACGCTTATCGTCTGCATTTCGCCTCGAGTGCGTACGGGAACTCATAGGCAAATTTTGACGCCTACAGTGGGAAACTCTTAGGAGTAGGCGGTGGAGGAGACGATCGGCACTGTTCTTCATCTGAATTATCTTTAGCCTCATCAAGGTTAAAACCTCCTCCTAGCATCTCCAATTCCTCCAGCTCTCCTAAGCAGTTGGCGACCATAGAGGGATATTGAAAGCGATTAGGAATACTTTTCAAATCTGCAGGAAGCTAAGCAAATAAATAATCATATCCGGCCTTGCAAGCTAAGGCCACCTCTATCTTCCCAAGCAAGCTTTCATGATAAGTGTCAATGACATCTTGGCGATAAGTTTCGAAGACATCCTGGTGATTTTTATCCTCAATTTCTTGCTCATGGGATGCAGACTTTAGGTGTTTAATATCTTCTTGGAGCTTAGTGATAGTTATATGTTCTTCGTCTAATTGATGCTTAGCGTGCACCGCTACCTATTTCTCTGATTGAGCCAACACCTCAGCCCGATCCCTCTCTTGAAGCGCTTCATTCAACTTCTCCCTAAGCATGGCAACTTCAGAAGTATCGAAAATGGGTCCCTCGACAACCTGTCGTCGACCTGTTTTCTCGTTGGCCTTTAATAATTCCACCTCCCCAAGAAGCTTATAGTATTCAGTCCATACTCGTTCTATTCGACCATATAGCTCATTCTCTAAAATGTCCCCTCGAATAAAATAGCTGCGAAGAGGCTGATGAAGAACGAGGTCGGGCACCTTCTCCAGATACTTCTCATCTTCTGGGAGGAGGAATTATTCAACCGCCCTAGACTAAATTCGGCGAGATCCAAGGATGGTCCCCCGAGTATTGAGATGACGTTCAGCCTCGTAGCGGAACTCCGGTTCCGTCCCATACCTAGCACCAGGTGAAGAAAGACCAATAATGCATGTTCTTATCTTGCCCTACTCTCCCTCTTCTATGTTAGAGAATTTATGGGGAAAAGGATATTTCGGACCAACAGAAGATCCCGTCTCTTCATAAGCCGGTTCCTTTCCCTGTCGACTCAACTCCTGATGACGACCTGACAACTGATCCCTAATTTGTATCCTCTCCTCAGCTCTCTCCTCTAGAGGGGCTCTAGATAATTATATTCGAGATCGATTTCTCTCTCGAGTCATCTAAGGGGATGATATTAACTGCCTCTTTTCCTCCCTTGTTTGAAGCATTCCTCCTGACTCTCTTCTTCTCTTCCTATGAGCAAGGGAAGCAGTGCCTCCGGAATCGATCGACTGTGCCCCTAAAGAGTAAAAATCGTCACGGATACATTTAGCCGGCCTAATAGATGGCTTTCCATGGAGACCGACTAGTCTAGTTGTGGGCACCATAGTCACCTCCCTTGATTCGGTGATGAGGATCGTGGCCCTATCTATATCTTGAGGAGCCGCTGGCACAACTGACACCCCGGTCATGTGCAAGACTGGTCTATCAAGTAAATCCTCAAAATGGTGAGAGCCTGTGAATCCCTTGATTAAATCAAGTTGATTTTTCTCTTCCAAGGACAACGTGCTTCTAGCAAGAGCATCTCTCCTTATCTCGGGCCATTTGGAACAACGCATCTCTAAATCATCCCCGATCACCCACACAAACTTCTCCTTCCAATCCTTATGCAAATCTGGAAGATCTACAATCAATTTGAACTTTCCAATCATTTGAAAGTGATAATGGGGCTCTTTTTAATTTACCTTCACGGCCACCAAATGAGCAAAGATCTTTAGAGTAGGTCTTGTCGCCAACCATTGGCATATAACCACGAATGCCACATCAACAGCTATGGCGTTCGGTTGCATCTGTGCAGGCGAGACTCCTAACATCTCAAATAGTCGCTTTAGAAAGGGAGGTAGAGGTAACCTTGAACCACAATCCAGATGTCTCAAGTAGAGAGGATGTCGTTCAGGTCCATTGTTGAAAACAGCCTCTGAACTCATCGGAAGGAGTAGCTCATATCCTGTAGAGATATCAAATTTCTTGGACATCATCCTCAAATGGGACAAGGTCACTTTGGAATGAATATTTTCTAGCAAATCCCGATGATCAACTGCTTCTAAAGCTATAGGGGGCGGAAGGATAGTTGGTAGGAAGAACGAGCAAGAGGGCAAGAAAAATTGAAGAAAAAGAGGAATAGTTACTCAGAAGAGAATTGGAAAGGATGATAGCGACGTATGGTAATTTTATATATGAATAAAAAAAACTCCGTCTTTACAACTGTCAAGACTCGAGCCGTTAGATTCAATTACCTCTTATGGTTAGGATCTATCCTAGGAATTCAAAATTCTCATGAAAGACGAAGCGCACCCACCCTCTTTTACCTCAAAGAGCCCATCATCTGCCAAGAGAGTAGCCATGCTATAGTTATAATGATGCCCATTGACGCCATATAGTACGGTTCTTTAAATGAAACCGTCTCTTCTCCTATTTTGTCGTTCGATTATCTTTATTATGCTTAGATTCAGCTCAAGCCAAATCCAAGCAAAATGGGCTAACTGTTATGAGACATATCTGTTCCATGAATATATGACTTGATGAGTCAACATCTTAACCAGCCAGACAAGCCGACATCCCGATGTCGTCACGAGAAGCGGTAACAATCGACATGAAAGATCCTAACCTCCCAGATGAGTCGACATCTTTATATCAACTCGAGAGACAGTTATTAGTAGAGATGAGATGATATTCCAACTAGTCGGTTATGTTGAAACTCCTGAGTTGATACGAAAGGCGGTGTCAGTCGGGACGACAGTCAGCAACTCGAAGATATGACCCTATGAGCTTTGCTTCTCGACAAAGCTAAATGATTGCCCTTATCTCAAATCTATCAGCATAGGTGTCACTTCTCAACATTATTTAATCTTTGATGATCATCTCTTAAAGACTTATTGGCTGCTGGCTCCTAATGCTGCCGAAGTGATCTCCCGCAACTCACAAATTAACATGTGTGGAGCAAAGGATAACTTCTTTTCTAACTCACTCTTCATCACCGCATCACTACCATTGTTTGGTGGAAAATTTGTAGTAAGTAAAATGAAAGAAATTTGATTTGTATTCTCTCGATCTTAATTAAAATTCGGATTTCCGATTACAAAAGAGAGGATAATTGATCTAAATTCTTTCCTTTGTTTAAGTCTGGGTTCTTCACGGTGGCGATGAGATGCCTCCCTCGAATGCTCGCGTTGAGTTTGCTTCTCGTTGATGATTCGAACATCTTGTTTCACTGGAACGGTATCTTCTCCTCACGATTTGACGCTATGGAGGACTTACGTAGCAAGTTTGAAATTCTGAACGAGTTGATAACTCAGAGCGAGTTTAAACTCTTGTAAAAGAGTTGATTGATATTAACTGTAATTGGTTAGACAAGCCAAGTACGAAGATAGCCCCAAGAATCTGTTGCCGAGAAGATGATCTGAAGAAGCCGATCTCTAGATCTCTAAAATTCTAAAAGATCCAAAGATACCCCCCCTTTCTCCCCCTTTTTTTAACTAAGCTGATCTTTCAGCTATTTATAGGCGATTAGGGGGTGTAACCGCCCCTAAAATCGCTCTCTTGTAGGGCTAATGGGATGTAACAGCCCCTTAAATCACTCCTGAGTGGAGTTATGATCCCCTCAGATCATGAGAAACGGTTTTGAAACCGTTCAGCTCGTATTTGAACGAGTCAAATGCAAAATCCGCATTCCGACGTGAATTCTGCGTCTAAACGCAGTGTTTGGCAACTCGAACGCAGCGTCTGGAAGCTCATTTGTAGCAATTAGGAGCTGCGTTTGTAGCAATTTGGAAGCTACGTTTGTAACAATTTGGAAGCTACATTGGCAGCTTGTTGGAAGTTGTGTTGGTAGCTTGGAAGCTGTGTTTGGTAGCTTTCGGAGGTTGCGTTTGCGGCCGAACATGAGCTGCGTCCGTGGGCTTGAACTATGTCAGCGATGGCTGATAAAGAGCTGCGTCCGCGGTTGAATTGGCGTTGCGTCTTGATGCTAAAACGCGGGGAGGACTTCCGCGTCTTGGTTTGAGGAGACCGTTAATTTATAGTCTCTTTTTGTCAGAGCGTTGCAAAGATCGTCATTTTGTAATCTTTGCTTCAGCTCTTTGATATGTGAGAGTCGTCAGGTTGTAACTCTCGCTGTTGATTATGAAGGCTGTTGATTAGAGCTTTCACCAGTTGTTGTGAAGATCATCAGATTATAACCTTCATTGATCTATATGAAAGTCTTTAAATTATAGCCTTCTGGAAGCCGTCAAATTGTAACTTCCATCATCGGTATTTGATGGGGATCGGCTATCTGCAGTAATTTTTAGACAGCCTACAACCGTCTTACTGTAGACTAATGGAGTGACTAACCTAGCCTCCACATCCCCCATAAAGGTAGATGCTTTTTGATATAGCTAGAGGTTCGCAATCTAAAATCGACAAGAACACACAGTTCTGTTATTCCACAAAAGTTCAAGTTCATTAACTGACTTGATCGTTGGAGGTAACATAGGGGAATTTATCCCTGCCCTCTTACATCTCTTTGTGTGCAAATTGCTTAATCATCTTAATTCTAGAACCAGGCATAAAGTCGAAGAAGAAAGCGGCCCCTTACTATAGGCATAAAAAATTGCCTATAGGTTCTCGCACATAGCTCGAGATGAAAAAAAGACGATGAATGTTACTATGCAAGTCAAGGAGGATTATCTGAGTCAAAAGAGATCATCTGATATTGTAGAGAAGATAAAAAGCACATGAAATAAGTCAGCGAAGCGTACGAGTCTGTGAAACATGCTAAACGATAAAGGAACAACTCAACCAGGAGTTGTGCTTCATCCACAAAATGGTGAAGTACCATGTGTGTCTCGTCTACTCCATGAGTGTCTTGCCTATGGTAGGTTGTAAATATTTTCGTAAGCATTCCAACGCATCTTGGATCACCTTATTCCGAGATCAGACGAGGAAGTTAGAGCCAAGATACCCGAGATAACACAAACTGTCTCGGAAGTGCGAGACAGTCGCAACTGTCTCGGAATGCGAGACAGTCATGACTGTCTCGCACAAAATCTGAAGAAGGTCAAAAGACAAAAGTTGTATATCTCTTCATCATATTTCTAACGCATCTTGGATCATCTCATTCTGATATCGAACGAGGGAGTTAGAGTTAAAATACCCGAGATAACACAAACTGTCTCGGAAGTGCGAGACAGTCATAACTGTCTCGGAATGCGAGACAGTGATGACTGTCTTGCACCAAATCTGAAGAAGGTCAAAAGATAAAAGTTGTAAATCTTTTCCTAAGCTTTCCAATGCATCTTGGATCATCTCATTCTGAGATCGGACGAGGGAGTTAGAGCTAAAATACTCAAGACAATACAAACTATCTCGGAAGTGCGAGACAGTCATAACTGTGTCAGAATGCGAGACATTCATGACTATCTCGCACCAAATCTGATGAAAGTCAAAAGACAAAAGTTGTAGATCTCTTCGTCAGCTTTCCAATAATGTATCTTGGATCATCTCATTCTGATATCGGACGAGGGAGTTAGAGCCAAAATACCCGAGATAGTACAAACTGTCTCGGAAGTACGAGACACACAACCCTGTCTCGGCCATAGAGTTGGTTACAACATGTTTTTTGACAGTTTTTTGGCTTCATAACTACTTGAGATCAACCATAAACGTGGGGAGATAGTTAAAAACTAAAAATAGGCCCACTAATCTCATAAAAAGATGGTATTTAAGTAGTGGGACAACGGTTACAAAGGGGGCAGAGCATTTGTGGAGCAGATTGAATGAGAGCAGAGCAGAGAGAGCAACAAACTTGAGTTCTTTGTGTGATTCCTTAAGATTCGAGCTTTGACTTGATCTTAAGAAGAGTGATCGTCTTACTTTGATAAGATATTCACTGATTTTCATTCTTGCTTCTAAACGAAGGAAGAATCCCCAAAGCCTTCACGATTCAATCAGAATCCGTGATTTGGTGGTTCACAGGCTAACGCACCCCCGGCACAGGCAAAGATCCCGCACAAGCAGTGATCCAAACAACGATCCTGCGTTTGTTTCTAAAAAGTTATAATTTTCCTTTTGTTGTGTAAAAGAAGTCTTATTAAAAAGCTATTTCATTTGAATTCGTTGTAATCGATCGAAGATATAATGAATTCCCCAGCGAAATTAACTTTTGAAGAAAACAAATTGGCGATCACAGTGGGAGCCAACGGTCTCGCTACCGAGGCCGTTGTGTCGCAGCCGATCAAGATCCCGATTGAGTCCACGGTCGAGTATGAATTTGACCAAACGAAGTTTGAGGAGTATCTATCATCGTCATCTGCAAGATCTTCCTCACCTCGCAAATACTGGAAGATTTCGTCTTCTAAGAAGGTTTTCAAGTTTTCGACGCTGTCGAATACTACGGGGGAAGACTCTCACCTAATGGTTGCTGAGGATTCTACTCGCAACCTAATTGTTGCTGAGGATTCTACTCGCAACATCTCTGCTCACAATGACTCTTTTCCAGTTAAGGAGTCATTGAATCAAAGCCTACAGGCACTGACGAAGAGGGCTCGTCAGAGACAACGTCAGCGCCACGCTCACCAAATGACTAAGGCCTTAGAACAAACCGACGGGGTTCATTATCACGCGAACCTAGAGTCAAGGAAACATCAAGTGGTCCAGTCGCCCCAACGACAAGCCACTCACATCTCTGTTAAACTTACGATGGGTGAATGGACTCTCGTTCAAAAGACTCGTTCGACCCTCAAAGAAAGCATACAAAAGCATCGTGCAAACGCCGCTTGTGTTCATGCTCTCTTGCAACAAAAACAGAAAGAGAAGAAAGAAATGGTGTCTAAAAAAACACCAAAGAACATTAAAGTGAGGGTACCCAAATCCAAACTCGTAAAAGAATTGGATCGGCAGAACCCATCCTTCAATCTCTACAGCCTACACTACCACAGCAAACCCTTCAACTGCAATGATCGCCCCTATCGCGATCAAGGAGAAGTTCCCAAGAGTTCCCCTTCGGCCTCATCGACGTCCATTCCTGGTCCGTCTACTACAGCCATATCTGTTCCATCATCAGGGGAGCCACGGGTCAGTCCTGACATGTCAAAACCCAAAATCATAATGGCGGATCGTCTCGGTCCTTTACCTGAAGATCGAGGCAAAGCTCCAGTTAAAGAACGCTTGGGACTGATAAACGAACTCCGAGCAGATTCTCACGCTGGGGGTCGTAAATATCCTCCTATTAGAATAAAACAAGCCTAAAAAGAGAAGATATCAATTCACTCTCGTTTATGGCCTGTAAAAACTCCACACCCGCAGGAGGTGGAATTTAAACACATAGCTTTGGATCGCTCAAAGGTAACAACAAGTTATCCTGAGTATGATAACAAAGTTCAAAAGCAAAAGATAGGTTGCTCAAATTATCATGTTGATGAGCTGTATTATCAAACTAAAGGAGGAAATAAGTTACGAAAAAGGACTGTTCGAGAAACAAGTCCTCATTGTGTATGTGAAAGACTCATCAAGGCGGTATTGTCAGAGTGTAGCTGTTCTGAATCAGTTTCTCCAAGAGTCTCCGTATTCCAAAGACTGTCCGCTGAAATGTCCAAACCCAAGCCGAGACGTTTCCACAAGAGAAGATCGGCTATCCAAGATGATGAATTCCCTGAAGTCACTATCAACATGGTTGATAAAAGAAAGTCTAAGCTGCATTCAGGTGACTCAATTCCTGACTTTTCCCCGAGAGGAAAAGTTAATTCAAGAATTGCCCAACGGATGTCCCGACTCCAGTTGGGAGCCATCAGACGTAGGGACTACAAGAGAATGCATGAAGGAATGTCATCAAAGGATGAGCTCTCGGACACTTGTTCTGCGATCGCTTCGGATGATACAGTAACTAGCATAGGGAAAACCAGAGAAGTACTCACAATCACCTCTGATCAGTTCGCTCAAATACTTCAAGAAGCTCTAGCCAAACAACGTGAAGAAATTAGAGCTGAGATGAAGACAGAGATGGAGTTGGCTATCCAACAAATAAGAGAATTGCTAGCTCAACGGTCTCAACCTCCTAAGTCCAGCCGGCGACCTGAATCCAGCCACCACATTCAGAATGTTATAGATGACAGTGATCCAGAAGTGGATGAAGTCATTATGGCTGATACACCTCCCAATAGCAATAACGCTGGGGGTGGTTTAACGGATCCTCCCAACAACGATATTGGGGGTGGTTCAATAGCACCTTTTACTGGGGGTGATCCAACTCATTCTCCTCAACGTCCTTCGAATGAAGACATAGACGATAACGGGAAAATGAAAGAGCTTGAAAACAAAGTCAACGCTTTGATGACGGCTCAAGAAGTGAAGAAGACGGGTATTCCATGTCCTTATCCAAGAGAATGGGATTCAGTTCCATACCCGGCAAAGTTCAATCTGATTGACTTCACACCGTTCGACGGGAAGAGCTCGCCTACTCAGCACTTGGTTTATTTCAAGTCTCATTTGGGCATAATCTTTGGAAACGAGGCTTTAATGGTCCGGTCATTCGTTGGCACCCTTCGTGGGTCCGCCTTTGATTGGTACCGACGTCTCAAGCCAGGGAGCATCAATTGCTGGGATGACATGGAAAGTTTATTCCTCAGTAATTTCTTCCATGATGACACCGAAGTGTCAATCGGAACCCTTCTGGATGAGAAGCAAAGAGACGGAGAGTCAATCGACAATTTTGTCAAACGCTTCCGTAACAAAGCAATAAATTACAGAGATCCTGTCAAAGAGGAGTTCATCCTGCAGACATACCACAACAATCTTTCTATCGATGTCCTGGAAGCCCTGGGGTTCGTGCCTTCGATCACTTGGAAAGAATTAAAACTACGTGGCGAACAATAACACTTTCTTAAAAGAAAAAAAGTTGAGAGAAATCAACCGACGATATCTACAACCGCTGTGAATGCGACTCTCGATCCGAAATTCCAAAAGGAATATTCGTTCGAAGATGATGAAGCTCCAGCCATCTTGAAATACCTCCTTGGCAACAACAAGATCGAGCTACCACCTATTAAAGATCAGGAGGGAGCTAAGAGGATTATGGTTCCAAACTACTGTGCATACCACAGAAGGGTTCTTCATTCCATCAAGATTTGCTTTGGACTCAAAAACAAAATCCAAGCCTTAATTGATTCCGACGTCATAACGGTGAAACAAGCCAAATAAAGACGACCTATACTCCATTGGATACACGAGTATAAACTATTTCCCCTAACTCCGAAGAGTATACGAGTATAAAATGCTTCTCCATATAACTCCGAAGAGTATACGAGTATAAACTACTTCTCCATGTAACTCCGAAGAGTATACAAGTATAAACTGCTTCTTCATGTAACTCCGAAGAGTATAAGAGTATAAACTACTTCTCTCTTTCCTCCGACGGGTATACGAGGTTAAACTACTTCCCTTATTTTTAATAACGGGAAGTTCCTAAAGAATATTACTCTTAATATTCTTAAGGATAACCCAACAATGTGGCCGAATATAATTGGGTTTGGATTCGCCAAAGAGCTGGGGGTGGAATACCTTAATTCATTCCAATGGGAAGTTCCTGGAGAATACTACACATGGTATTTTTAAGGATAATCCAAAAGCGATTCATTATTCAAGGTGAAAACCAATCATCAGAATAATTCATTATTAATCATGATTAAGAACCTACCACTATGGTTATTTAATCATTTCCAAGATGATTAAAACCCTCTTACAGTGACCTTCGAAGTACTATTTCGTTGAGATGAGATTCAATGACTTCATCGGGTCAATCTTCCCTCACGAAACTTCCTCGGAGCAATTGTGGAGTGTTTAATGATTCACGATCATCCACCACAAAATCTCTCACTGATTAAATTAATTGACGGTGGGTCCACCAAAATTCTTCACGGTTGAATTCATTCAAACTCCCACTGTGTCTAAGCCTTTAACACTCCCACTGTTAAAGTCCTGACGCGATATCCAAAATTTTAATCTACTGATCCATAGTGATTATCAAACCCCTTCGGGTTAAATCCTAACCACTTAACACCGAAAACCCCCACTGAGTGATTTCTACAAGTTAACATTCTCACTGTTATTTGTACCCTACTCCCACTTCTTATTTGGTCAAACCTTTAAACAGTTAGGACCAAAGCCAAAATTCCCTCTCGATTCCTTCCATGAACGAGAGGTACACAAATTGAACGATCAAACCTTTAAATAGTTAGGGTCGTCTCAAACTCCTATTTGGTCAAACCTTTAAATAGTTATGACCAAAGCCAAAATCCACTCTCGATTCCTTCCATGAACGAGAGGTCCACAAATTGAACGATCAAACCTTTAAACAGTTAGGATCGTCTCAAACTCCTATTTGGTCAAACCTTTAAACAGTTAGGATCATCTCGAATTCCCATTTGGTTAAACCTTTAAACAGTTAGGATCGTCTCGAATTCCTATTTGGTCAAACCTTTAAACAGTTAGGACCAAAGCCAAAATCTCCTC
>BQKN01009048.1:0-23062 GCA_022839385.1 Asparagus kiusianus | reverse complement strand
TGTGTGTGTGTGTGTGTGTAAGTATATATAGTTTGAAAAAATGTAAATCAAGATAACTTGAAGAAATTGTTTTCAACTATAAGTTAAGTATGCAAAAATTTCATTATTTTTAATTAAAAGTCTAAGGTAAGACTTAAGTAAAGTATACTAGTTGAAAAATTATTTCTTAAGAATTTTATTTGGAGTTATCATAAAAGGTGAACTTGAGTATGTCACTAACTAGGAATTAGAAAATTTAAAATGTATCAATTTGATCAATTAATATTTAACTCTATTAATTTGCAAGTGACAATATTTTTATAATTTTTTTAACAAAAATTATTTCAAAAGTGCAAGAAAAGGATAAAATAAACAGGAAAATATGTACTTCCCACCCTCACACCTAAATTTTGCATTGTCCTTAATGCAAATTTGCTGATGCACAAAGTAAAGCAGATAAGAATTAAAGAACTTACATTTGTTCGGTCGACAATGATGATAAGGATCTGTAATTACTGTTAGTATGAGGATGAATAAATCAGATAAGAGAAATTTTTGTTTTATATTTTATATTTTATTTTATTTTTATTGTTAATTTTTTTTATTTTTTTACAGATAATGAGGTTCATGAAGAACCAACACCTCTTCCTCTCCGAGCGTAGAAAATTTTAAAAATGGTTTTAGGCATTAACCATTAATTTTGAAAATATCACAATTTTTAGGATTTTCTATCTCGACAGCCCCATGTGAGAAAACTTGTTTTACAATAAATGGATCTGTCCATCGTGATCTCAATTTTTCAGGAAAAAGATATAATTTTAAATTGTATAATAAAACTTTCTGTTCTGGAGAGAAATTTTTTCGTAAAATTGATTTGTCATAAAAAATCTTGGTTTTCTCTTTGTAAATTTTTAAGTTTATGTATGCATCATTTTAAATTTCTTCCAACTCATTTATTTGGAGCAATCTGTTCTTACCTGCCGAGTCTGAGTCAAAATTTAACTGTTTTATCGCCTACATTGCTCGATGCTCCAACTCTACTGGTAGGTGGCAAGCTTTTCCAAACACTAATCTGTATGGTGACATCCCCAAATTAGCCTTGAAAGCAGTTCTATATGCCCACAGAGCATCATATAATTTTACAGACCAATCTTTTCTGTTATGATTAACTGTTTTTTCTAAGATTTGTTTGATCTGCCTGTTTGTGACCTCTACTTGTCCACTGGTTTGGGGGTGATAAGGAGTTGATAATTTGTGTGTGATTGAATATTTCCTTATCAAAGCCTCAAAAGAACGGTTACAGAAATATGTACTGTTATCACTGATGATCGCCCGGGGTACTCCAAACCGTGCAAAAATATTCTCTTTCAAAAACTTGACAACGACCTTGTTGTCATTAGTTTTACAAGCTACCGCCTCAACCCATTTTGACATGTATTCAACGGCTACTAGAATGTAAACATTTCCAAAGGAATTTGAAAATGGTCCCATAAAATCGATACCCCACAGATCAAAAAGTTCAACGGATAAGATGGGTTGTAAGGGCATCATATTTCTTCTAGTGATCTTCCCTAAAAGCTGACAGCGGTTACAGGTTTTGCAAAACTCGAATGAATACTTGAAGAGAGTGGGTCAATACAGCCCAGATTGGAAAACTTTTTCAGCTGTTTTTCTCGGGTCAAAGTGGCCCCTACATGCTTGCTCATGACAAAAGAATAGAACACTCCTAGTTTCTTCAGTGGGAACACACATCCTAAAGATCTGATCAGGATAGTATTTGAACAGATATGGATCATCCCAGTAAAAGTATTTTACTTGGACGAGAAAACGGGATCTATCCTGTTTGGACCAATGAGAAGGGATCTGGTTCATGACTATGTAATTCACAATGTCGGCGAACCATGGAACAGATTGGATTTTTAGGAGTTGTTCATCTGGAAAATGTTTATTGATTGGGACGGTTGATGATGGTGCATTTGGGAGTCGAGAGAGGTGATCTACTACGGGGTTCTCTGTTCCTCTTCTGTCAAGAATTTGAATGTCAAACTCTTTAAGTAGGAAAATCCATCTAATGAGCCGTGCTTTAGCATCCTTTTTGGTCAAAAGATACTTTAGTGCGGCAGGATCTGTGAAAACTTTGGTTAAGGAACCGATGAGGTAGGACCTGAATTTTTCTAAGGTAAAGACTACAGCTAAAAACTCTTTTTTTGTTATAGAGTAATTTTGTTGGGCATCATTCAGAGTCCTACTGGCATAGTAGATCATATGCGGTTTTCCGTCAAACCGTTGTCCTAAAATAGCTCCAATCGCAGAATCAGATGCATCACACATCAATTCGAAGGGTAAGGTCCAGTCTGGTGCATGAATGATAGGAGTTGTGGTTAGCTCATTTTTCAGATATTCAAAAGCTTTGAAGCAGTCGGGAGAGAAGACAAATGATGTATCCTCGGCTACGAGATTGGTCAAGGATCTAGCAATTTTGCTGAAATCCTTGATGAAACGTCGGTAAAAACCAGAATGACCAAGAAACGATCTGACATCTTTGACTATTTTGGGAGGATGAAGATTGGAAATGAGATCTACCTTAGCTTTGTCCACTTTGATTCCCCTATTAGAAACTACATGTCTTCAGACAATGCCTTGTTTGACCATGAAATGATATTTCTCCAAATTGAGAGTCAGATTTTTCTCCTTACACCGTTCTTGGACTAGTTTCAGATGATGCAAACATTGGGAAAATGTATCACCAAAGATGGAAAAGTCGCCCATGAAAATTTTGAGAAATCGCTCTACCATGACGAAAAAAATACTGATCATGCAACGTTAGAATGTGGCTGGTGCGTTGCACAGGCCAAAGGGCATGCGTCGGTATGCGAATGTTCCATACGGGCAAGTGAAGGTGGTTTTCTCCTGATCTTCTGGAGCGATAGGGATTTGATTGTAACTTGAATATTCATCCAGGAAACAATAGAACTCGTGTCCTGCTAAACGCTCTAACATTTGGTCAATGAAAGGAAGAGGGAAGTGATCTTTCCGAGTGGCTAAGTTGAGTTTTCTATAGTCAATACAGACTCGCCATCCAGTTTGGGTTCGAGTGGGAATCAGCTCATTAGCCTCATTTTGGATCACGGTGATCCCAGATTTCTTTGGAACAACTTGGACCGGACTCACCCATGAACTATCAGAAATGGGATAAATGATCCCATGATCGAGACATTTCAGAATGTATTTCCTAACGGCTTCTTTCGTCACTGGGTTTAACCTACGTTGAGGATCTCTAGTAGGTTTGGCGGCATCTATCAAATGGATTCGGTGTTGAACAATGGTTGGACTAATCCCTTTGATATTAGCCATGGTCCATCCAATGGCTTCCCTATTCTCTCTTAAAACATCTAAGAGAGCTTCCTTTTGACCGGTAGTCAAATTAGAAGAAATGATAACTGGTAAAGACTCGTTCTCCCCTAAGTAGGCATACTCTAGATTTTTAGGTAGAGGTTTGAGTTCTAACTTAGGGGGTTCCTCCACAGATGGGCGAAGCTAGACTCAGGGTTCTATCTCCAAAGGTTCTCGTTGCCAGCCAACAGTAGAAACATGATTGACCAGCGGTTTTATCTCTAGTTCGTCATCAGAAAGCTCCTTAATCATTAAATCAGATGTATTTGAATCAGACTCACACTCTCCCTCTTGTTGTTCACTGAATATTCCTTGAATAAAGTTCACTTCCATAGGTTCATCAGATGGGTCACTAGGCTGCCTTCCTAGGTTGAAGATATTGAGGTCAACAGTCATATTCCCAAACGATAGTTTCATCTGACCGGTTCTATAATTTATCAAAGCATTTGAGGTGGCTAAGAATGGTCTTCCTAGAATGACGGGGATTTGACTTTGAGATTAGAAACGGACTGTGTTTCCAAAAAAATAAAATCAACAGGGAAAATAAACTCTCCAACTTTGATTAGAACATCCTCTACCTCTCCTTTGGGAATTTTCACAGATCTATCAGCTAATTGTAGAGTGCATCTTGTCGGTTTAAGTTCTCCTACACCTAGCTGTTGATAGACTGAATAAGGAAGGAGGTTGACGCTGGCTCCCAAGTCTAGAAGTGCCTTATCAATGTGAGTGTTACCTATGACGCATGGAATTATGGGACAACCAGTGTCCTTGTATTTTAACGGTATGAGTTTTGAAAAAATTTCACTGAGGTTAGCAACTAAGAAGACTTTCTTTGGAACATTGGTGGTTCTTTTCTTAGTGCATAAGTCCTTCAAGAACTTTGCATAAGAAGGGATTTGTTCGATTGCATCTAGGAGATGGATGTTGATCTTGACTTGTTTAAATGTTTCTAGGATTTTCTCAACCTGTGGGGAGTTTTTCCTAGGTTTGAGTCTATCTGGAAAGGGGGAAATGGGCCTATACCTATCTAGATCAGGCTCAATCTCAAGTTTAGCGTTTTGATCATCAGAAGGAATTGCTTCATCGGAAGGAATTGCTTTATCGGAAGGAGTGTGTTGGATGGGAGAAGAGGTTTGATCCGGTGGCATTCTAACTTGGTTGTCTATTTGTTTTTGTGATCGCAGTGTGTGAATTGCATTCACATGAGCTGGATGGTTTGAACTGGATCCATTATCTTTAGGGTTTGTAACAGGTTGACTTGGGAATTTTTCTTTTTCTCTCTCACTCACGACAGTGGCTAGTTGCCCAAGTTGGGTTTCTAACCGGGCTATGGCTTGAGTGTTCGAGTTGAGCACTTGGCCGGCTGTTTGCATGAAGAAATTTAGAGTGGTGGATGACTGGGTCAACAAGTTGGTAGTTTGTGTAGAAGCTTTGATCATAGCTTCTAAACCCTTTTCTAAGACACTCAATCGTTTGTCATGATCAGAATTTGAAGGCTGGTGAGGATGAGGATGTTGGGTTGGAAAACCTGGGTTAGCTTGTTAAAAATTGTTTGGTGCATTAAATTGAAGTGTATTTCCCCTAGGGAATTGTTGGTTCGACGCGGGAATGAAGTTTTGATTTTCGAAAGAATTTCCTTGGTTCCATGCAAAGTTGGGATAATTTCTCCAACCTGGATTGTAGGCTGAAGAAAATGGATCATTTTTAGAGCACTGGAATGCAGCGTTCATCTGTTCTAAAGCATGGTTGTTTCCTAGGAGAGGGCATTCCTCTGAAACATAGGTAGAAGACTGACAGTTATGACATCCCGGGGCAGAAACATGATTGATTTGAGCTGGAACTTGTTCCTTAACTTCTAAGGCTTCTAACCTCCGCAGAATCGTCGCCATCTTTGCTTCAAAAGCAATGTTTGACTCCAGGGAAAGACCACTAGACTTAGATTGGGGAACTGATGAAACCCTGTCATCACAGTGTTCCCACTGCATTGTTTTCTCGGATAAACTCTTTAGAAATTCCCAAGCTTCATCGGCGTTTTTCCTCATAAAATCTCCCTGACACATCGATTCTAAAGATGTTTTTGAAGAATAGTCCAATCCTTCATATATGACTTGGCACAATCGCCATTTTTCTAGACCGTGATGAGGACATTGGATTAAAAGATCTTTAAATCGGTCAAAATATTTCTAGAATAGCTCTCCCGGGACAATTTTGAAGTTTTGAATGTTGTTCCTAAGCTTTACCGTTTTGTGAATAGGGAAAAATTTCTTAAGAAAATTGGTGACAAATTCCTCCCAAGTTGAGATGGAATTTGTCGGTAAGCTGTACAGCTATTTTTTAGCTTTGTCCTTAAGAGCCAATGGAATAAATCTGAGCTTAATTGCATCTTCGGTTAATTCTCTCATTTTAATCATAATACACACTTCCTCAAATTCCGAGATAAAAATATATGCATCTTCTATTTCATTACCAAGGAATTTAGGAAGCATGTTTATGTAATGCGGTCTAAGCTTGAAGTTTACTCTATTTACTTCGGGGAGTCTTATGCAAGATGAAATTACATTTCTGGTGGGGTAACACATATCCCGAAGAACGGGTTGATTTGCCATTTCTTGAATTGGTTCAACACGGATTAAACGATGAGAATTATCCCGAACCCAAGTTTGCATACACCAAAACAAATTTTTTTTAAGGAAAGAAAGAAAATTAGGTTTTTTTTATGGGAAGAAAAGGATAAAGAAAAATCCTAACTAAAACAAATTAAAACAATCACTTTTCAATCACTCTAATTCTAGGGTTTAGCCTAATTCAACTAGACCAGCTCCTAACCAAAAACTCCTACAGTGAAAAAATTAAAGTTTTACTCAGGTAGTTAGCCAGGTAAGGATAGTACTAGAGGGTAATCAGAGATCAATTAAGTACCTCTTTCCTTGCGGAGTGCTTTACGCAACCCCTAAACCTTGCCTTAGACACCAACTAATCTGAAAAAACTTAAACCGGTTCACTTAAGGATTTCTTGTTCCTTATTGAGCTCGAGTCCTTAGGGGCCAACGTCTAATGAGTTTTAGAAGGCTTGGGTTTGTGAAGTGAGGAATTAGTGATTTATGGGCTAAGGAAAGGGTGATGAAATCCCTTACCTTATCTTGATTGGGGGTTTTGCCCTTAAGAATGTTTTAAGTGTGAGCCAAATCAAGTGCTACAATCACTTTGGTGAATTCCTACACTATATGAAATGCAACCCTAGAAATTAAAAGCGACTAAAAAGGATGATAAAAAAAATCTTTATATTTTTTATTAAGGTTAACAATCAAACAACTATGAGAAGGGGAAATATTGTTTGAGTTTATTATCTTGTTAATTAATGTTCAAGTGAAAGATGGATTTTATTATGGTCAACAAAAATAATTTTTTTTAAATCCTAATTGTCTCTAATTGTGAAGCTAACTAAAGAGGGTGGAATTGAAAACGCTAGAAAGAAAACTTACCTGAAAGCAATTCTCCCAATTCTTGATCTTCAATCCAAGATTTTCAAGCTCCAAGTGGATCCTTCACAAGAAAAACACACAAGTTAAAGAACCAAAATAACAAAATCCTATTTTAGCACCCTCCCCAACAACGGCGTCAAAAACTTGATGCGGCATAATTATGTACCAAATTTCCAAGTGCACAATTGATTAAGTTATAGTATAAAAAGTTATCAATCCCACGAGGAAGGTGATTTTAAGAGATTATTAGAATAGGTTCTTATATTGTGTACGTGACAAAATAGGATTAAAGAATAAGTGTGATTGTGATGAGTTATTGTTGTGAATATATGCAAGAGACAATAAATTAAATTTTAGAGAAAAGAAATAAGAATCAAAGAATAAATGAAATAATAAGCCAAGAAAGAGGAATGAATAAAATTAAGAAATAAAATCAAAAATAAAAAGAAAATTCAAGAAAGTCAAGATGGAGGATTCAATTAAGATATGAGAAATCTAGAGTTTAATCCACTAACTAATCTCAATTACAAAATACAAATTATTCTCTTTTTATCATATTTCAACTTAAATTTATTAAACATAGACTATCAAACCATTTAAGGAAAGTATAACCTATCAAATTATCATCTAAGTTAAAATTACTATTCATGGTAAAAATAATAACAAGATAGTAATCCTAGAATTCATAAGCATAACCTATCAAACCATTTAAGATAAGCATAGATTATCAAATTCTTCTTCTACCAATTAGTTTTCTAGTTGATTATCCTAAACATGAATATTTTAAGTGTAAGAGAATAATTTGCATAATATAAAGGAAATTAGACTAGTTTCATACAATTCTAAGATTCCTACAAGAATTAATTTCATATCTTAAGAAATAAAAGCAAGAAGAAAAAGAACTAATTACAAAAAAAGAAAAGAAAAATCTACATTATGAACAAGAAATAAATCTAACTACAAATAATTAAAATCTAAACTACAAAATAAATTACAAAAATTAAATGCAAGAAAATAAATATACTCTATAAAATAAAGTGCAAAAAGAAATAAAAATATAAGAAAATAAATCTACACTACAAGCATGAATGTAAATCTAACTAATAAGCAATAATAAAGAAATTACTAAAAGAAATAAAAAATACAAACCTTCAAATTGCTCTTCATCTCCATCCTTATCATTCAACAAAGAGGAGAAAAGAAAAATTTAAAGTGGAGAAAAATTATTATTATTAGTTGCAACAAAAGTTACAATATTTAGAAGGCCTTCGCAATTAAGAGTAGCCCTCCTCTCCAAATGGAGTTATAAAATTTTTCACACCTCTAACCCCTCACTCTTTACCCCTATTTATAGTAAACATCAGTGAATGAGAGCCATTGGATTAAAATCTTATCCAAAAATAACAAATTTTAGCCTTAGATTCGTAACAAACTGTACGTCCGTATCGATGCTGACATCGATAGGGGTATCGATGCGGGCATCGATACGGGTATCGATGCGGGCATCGATACCCAGCCTTCTCCTGTTGCTGTCCGAGCTTCTTTCTTTTTTTGGGCTTGGGCTTTTTGATTTTGTTTTTCACTTTGGCTTCTTGAATTCCCATTGGGCTTTTCTTCATTTCTTCATTCTTTATTGTTTTGATTTTGGGCTTTTGGATAAATTAACAATTTGATTTTCCAATGGGCTTCTTTGCTTCATTTCTTCATTTCTTCAAGGGGTTTTGATGAGAGATGAGATTTTGAGCTCTTATTCTTCATTAACCTGCAATTTAAGATAAAAAAAATTATTAGTGATATATTTATTCATATAAAATAGATAATAAGGGTTTAAAATAGTAATAAAATGTGATTATCACCAATTCATGAAAGCCGGCTGCGTCATGAACACTTTGATTAGGTTAACCTTGGAGATGACATAAAGAGTCTGTCCAACCAAGTAATACCACATCTTTTGAATTGTTTATACTAAGGCGAGACACTCCCTCTCAATCATTGGATATCGAGATTCGGCGCCTACGAGGGTCCGACTCAAGTAATATACGACTTGTTCGTGATCGTTATCATCGTCTTGTGCAAGTAATGCACTTAACGAGTGGCTCGTCGCCTTGATGTAAATCAAGAATGGTTTGCCCGACTTCGATGCAACGAGTACTGAAGGTTTTGAGAGATATTCTTTAATATCTTCGAGCGTCATCCCATATAAATGATATGTCTTTCTTTGTAAGCCTGGAGAATGGTTGATATTTTCCCGAAAGGTTCGAGATGAATCGACGGATATAAGCCAACCGTTCTTGTAATCCTCTGAGTTCCTTAAGGTTTCTCAGAGGTTGCAGCTCATTAATTGCTTTCACTTTATCAGGGTCAATGTGAATACCCTTAGTGGTGATGACGAATCAAAGGAATTTGCCGCTGGACATTCCGAGAATAGATTTGGTAGGATTCATCTTCAATTGGTGAGTCCGCATCAGGTCAAATATTATTTTCAAGTCTTTGATGTGATCATTCTTATCACGACATTTCACTACTATCCACGTAACATTCGACGGTCTTCCGGAGATGCTCCTAGAAAATCTTTGACATGGCTCTCTGATATGTAACACCTGCATTCTTTAAACCGAAGGACATAACCGTGTAGCAGAAAACACCGAGGGGTGTTCTAAATGCGGTATGCT
Organism: Asparagus kiusianus; assembly: GCA_022839385.1. NCBI lineage: Eukaryota > Viridiplantae > Streptophyta > Magnoliopsida > Asparagales > Asparagaceae > Asparagus > Asparagus kiusianus. Next base: position 13,536 of record BQKN01009048.1, on the reverse strand, counting down.
TTTCATCATCTGGATGCATCTTTATCTGATTATAACCTAAAAATCCGTCAATGAAGGACATTCTCTCGAATCCACACGTACTATCGATGATAACATATATGATGGGAAGAGGGAAATTGTCTTTTGGGCAGGCAGTGTTAAGATCTCTAAAGTCGATACAAATCCTGATTTTCCCATTCTTCTTAAGGATCGAGACAATATTGGCAAGCCATTCGGGATGTTGCTCCTCCCTAACGAAACCCAAGTCGATAAGCTTTTTAACTTCAGACTCGATTGCCTCCATAATTTGCGGACGAAACCGTCTTTGTTGTTGTTTGACAGGTTTGACATCCGGTTTAATATTAAGACGATGCATTGTCACATTTGGATCGAGCCCTAGCATATCCTCGTAATTCCAGGCAAAAACATCGATGTATTCCCTAATGAGTGCAATCAACTCTTCTTTCTCATCCGGCGGGAGGCTGTCACTAATGAATATCGGTTTTGGATTATCCTCGTCACCCATATTCACCTGGATTACTTAATCTTTGGTAGGGGGTTCCCTTTGTTCAAACCTTTCACCGTACTGCATATTCAGGTGACGAACCTAAGGGTCTTCCTAAGTCGGCATTTGGTCGTCTTCCTCTATTGTGGCAGAGTCAATCGTAGCCATGTTTGACATTAGCCTTTTGAATATTTCTCCAACACTAGCGTCAGAGTCCTAGGCTGAAGAGTCGAAAGAATATTCTTCTGTACCTTTATTACCAATTTGATCAATGGCCTGCCAACAATACTCGTCTTCGGAAGAGGAGACATAGCCTAAACCTCTGCTGTGACTATAATAGTTATCGGGTTTCCCTTTCGGTACATAGGCCATATAAGGTTGAACTCGTGGACCTCGACCAAAACAAAGACCCTCTCCGAGTGCAAAGTCATATCTGTATCTCACTATGAGATTACGTGCTTTTGTGTCATATCTGAATAAATGAGGGGCCGGTTTATCATCATCAACATCTTCTTCCAAGAAGTAATCTGGTATTGAAAATTCCTTCCCTTTACCGTAAACGAATTCTTTTTCACCCCTTGTTTTTGTAGGAATGACGAGTGTTGTTTCGAACAAATCCTGGACATGCTTCTTCATCATGCAAGATGATTGAAGCGGTATGTACAAACTAGGGTTGTCGTATAACTCTTTCATAATGTTATCAAGACACAACGAGTATTCTAAATCATCATTTATTGATATTTCTTCGGTAAGTTGCCAATTACAACTACTTTCCAATGATTCTTCATCATCAAGATTGATTACAATGGGTACAATATCATTAAGTACAAAACTATCATCGTAATCAAACCCAGTTTCGGTATCAGCCTCTTCCCCGCTGTCCGTACCTTAGGCCGATGGTTTAGTATCGGATTCGGCACCGTAGAGAAGGGAGTCGGTAAAATAAATTTTCAACCCTTTAAACGGTTGCTTATCCGTGACCACCGTCTTGACTTCGTTATTGGTGTCCACATATTTGAGATATTGATGGAGGGTAGATGGGACTATAGCATTACCGTGGATCCATGGTCGACCTAACAGTAAGTTATAAGAAGTCTCCGCGTCGATTACATAACACGTGACTTCTGACTTTAAATCTCCGATCTGGCACTTCACTCGGATTTTACCCAATGGTCTAGACCCGCTGGTGTTGAATCCGTAGATCTTAGTACCCGTGGAGGCTAGCTTACTAGCTGGTATTTCGAGATTATATATCAATCGGAGTGGCATGATGCTGACAGCCGAACCCGGATCAACTTAGATCAGGTTGACAATGTTGGATCTAATGTGCCCGATAAAATACAGGGGCCGGTCATGCTTCAAATTCTTTGTCTGCATGTCCTCTTTGGTGAAAGAAATGCAGGAAAAGTGGTGCGCCGCTAGGTTGTAATGTTGGACTGACGGCTCTAATTCTTCAGGACATGGCTTGATCTGAGTCAGGAAAACGTCAGAATTGTCCAATGCTTCTTGCAACGCTTCCCTTGTGTCTTTCGATAGACGTAATAGCTCATATAGAGTTATTCTAGTTGATATATTGGCTAATTGCATCATAATATCGAAATGGGGCGAAGCGCTCAAGCTTCCCGATTTGTCTCTCCTAATCGGTTGATTGAATCGTGACTACTTCGGGTTTTGACCCTCTTGGTATAAAGGCTCTTTCTCCTTTAGCTTTTGTTGAATCTTTTCAACAGGTACTGGGAGAGTGACGACTACTCCCATTTCTGCTAATGTCTTGGAGGGAATGGTTTTGGTTACCCCTTTCTTAGCTAATTGCTCGGAAGCATCCGGGTATTTGAAATGATATTCATTTCCACTCCGGGTTGCAAAGGCTTCTTATTCATCTTCTGAGAGTGGGAAAGTGGGGATTCTTTCGTCATCTTCTCCTGGAATGGTAGAGGCTCCGCAATAGGATTTTCCTTTGCCTTTTGATTTCCTCTTGGATGATGATCTGAGCCACTGCTCATCTTTGATCAGATCGGGATGAACCCAGAGAATTTTGCCATTTGGGGCTGTGTGTGGCACAAGTCCTTTCTGGCATTGCTTGTGAGGATCGTCGTTAACAGTCTTCATCGCCACTTTCATCACGGGTTCGGGCTGAAACCAATTCAAAGGGACAGATCCGAAGCTCATTGATACTGCATTTGCACCCACCTTCTTCTCTTTAGGTTGCTTCATAGTGATGACCCCAACATCGATTAAAGCTTGGATTTTGTCTTTGAGGGCGTAGCATGCTTTGGTAGGATGATGCACTGCTCTATGGAACGCGTAGTATTTTGGGTTATTAACCCTTTTAGCATCTTCCTGATCTTGGATCGGAGGCAACTTAATCTTGTTGTTCTTTATTAGGTATTTGAAAATACTGAGAACTTCGTCTTCTTTGAACGAGTAGACCTTCCAGAATTTTGGTTCCGAAGTCTTCTGTTTCTGAAGTTGTTGTTGCCACTGTGACTGTTGAGGCGCCTTTTGCTGTTGTTGTTGCGGTTGTGATTGCACTTCGAATGTTTGATTAGCGTCTACTGCATTTGCTTGTGGTTTTCCCTTACCTCGGGGAGCAAAATTTTGCTACAGAGTATTTGTCATCGTTTGACCCCTTTCGGCCTTCTTCCTCTTGAGGAAGCATTCGACTCGTTCTCCTCGGACCTTCAAATCCTTCCAAGTCTTGGACGGTACCATTCCCATGGCTTTGAGGTTATCCAACGAAAGATTATCGTGACAAGTTTCCATGATGAAGTCCTCGCTGACCGAATCTCTACAATTCATGGTTTTGTTCCGGAATCGTTTGATGAAATTTTTGACCAACTCTCGGTCCTTTTGCTTCTCATCAAATAATGTTCCGATTGAAACCTCGGTGTCGTCATTGAAGAAATTTATGAGAAACATATCTTCCATGTCATCCTAGCTGCTAATACTCCCTGGCTTGAGACGGCAATACCAATCGAAGGCTGCTCCACGCAGAGTGCCGACGAATGACCGTACCATCAGAGGTTTGTTCCCGGAGATTATTCCTAAATGAGACTTGAAGTATATTAAGTGCTGAGTAGGGGAACCCTTTCCGTCAAACGGCGTGAAGTTGATCAAATTAAACTTTCCCGGGTACGGGATTGATTCCCACTCTCTCGGGTATGGACACGGTATCCTGGACCTCTTTATTTCATGAGCACTCATCAACGCATTGATTTTGGTCTCCAAGTCCCTCATCTTCTTATCCTCGCTCGTATCTTTTTTCGAGCGATTTCAAGGAGAAGTGACGTGGTCCTCTTTCATATTGTTATCATCCGAGGGGCTACACCTAGTATTGTTGTCGACAGGAGGGGAATCCATGTTGGTATTCTCTTCCCCTTCCCGATCATTATCAATTTGGTTGGGATTATTGTGATTGCTGGATTCTCCCTGCTGATTTGTCAGTGCCACGATTTGTTGGTCATGCGTTTCTCTCTTCTGCCGCATAGCCATCTCCATTTCAAATTTAAAATTCTCTTTCTTCTTGGTTAAAGCGTCCTCGATAATTTTAGTCATCTGCTCCGTGCTAATCATGAGTGACTCATAAGATTGCCCTGCGCTAGATGCTGTATCATCAGAAGCTATTGCTGAGCAAGCATCTGAACAAGCATCTGACGTTTCGTCATCTGAGGGTGGCTCCTTTTGCATTCTCTGGTAATCCCATCGTTTACTGGTCCCTGATCGTAATCGAGTTATTCGTTAGGATACTCCTAAAAACTAGTCGGGACTAAAGAGTCGTGTTGATTTCCCTCTACCTGTCATATTGACGGATACTTCTGGAAATTCATCATCTTGAGTGACTGATTTCTTTTTACGGAAACGCCTTGGTTTGGATTCGGACGTTCCGATGGAGATTCTTTCAAACAATGAAACTCTCTCCGAGGCGGCCTTGGAACAACAACATTCTGACAATACCGCTTTGATAATTTTAGAACACGAACAATGGGAGTCTGATTCTCGATTATTCCCTCCGAGAATTGTTCATACCTCAGGCCCGATAGTACAACTCATCGGCCTAATGACCAGAGCAACCCATTGTGTGTTGGCACAAACCCCTAGGTGTAACATCCTCATCCGATGAGTACATTTTCTTTTGGGAATTCAACGCTTTGTTAGCATCTTCAGGAGTCACATGTCTGAGGCTATGTTTTCACGAACGTCGGCCTTCAACATGCTCCTGGACTTCGACACGCAATCCAATGTGGTCAGTTATAGGACTTTTCCTGTCATGCGTTCTCCTCCACTGCTTAGGAGGATGACTACAACCTCCAGCCTAAAAAACCGCTCAAGATCCGTTCAATGGGCCTACGCGCTCTTTGACCGGAGCTTTGCCTCGATCATCGTGTGAAGGGCCAAGGCGATCTATGATCTTTATTTTAAACCAGGACAAATCCACGCTATCGCGGATCTCCACCGGAGGTGAGGAACTCAATGGGATCGAAGAAACTTATGCAGAACATCTTCTGTCTTGACCCTGGCGTGGGTGAGACCTAAGTGACCCGCGGGTTGGATGGTTGGATCTGGGTGTCGCGCGAGCTGGAGGGTCGGATTTGACTGTCGCGCGAGCTGGAGGGTCGGATTTGACTATCTCGTGAGCGGGAGGGTCAGATTTGATAGTCTCACGAGCGGGAGGGTCGGATTTGAGTGTCTCACGAGCGGGAGGGTCGGATCTGAGTGACCCACGTTTTTTGATCTTTTTGGCCGCCGTCTTAGACTTTGGCCTCCACACTTGGTGCAGTCTTTATAGCTTCTTTTCCACTTCTTCATTCTGCAATTTCTTGGCCTCTTGCAAAAGAATTCTTGCATGTGCTTGCAATGCATGGCGTTTCGGAATCTGCTCTTGAAGAGTCGTTCGGGTCCTTTTGACGTGCGAGGCGTTGGTGTCGCCTTTGACGTGCTCTCTTTGATAGAGTGGGCACATCATCAACAGTCAACCATTTGCTCAAGGGGTTTAGATCCGTGATTTCAGCCTCGTCAGATGCCGGCGGGGCATTGTGAGCCACAAGTGCAGCGGTGGCGGGAAGATCTTCTTCTTGGGCTTCTGAAGCTGAAGTCCAACGGGTCATCTTGGAATAGGCCTTCCTGCACTTGCGAGGAGAGGCCAATCTAGAGGAGGAGGACAAGTATTCCTCGTACTTCTACTGGTCGAACTCATATCCGACCTCTGTTTCAACCCGGATGAGGATCCGAGGTTGCGACACGTCAGCTTTCGCAGAAAGGCAGTCGGCTCTCACTTTGGTCGCCAGTTTGTTTTCGTTGAAAGTCGCCTTCATCATTGATTTCATTAAAACTTTAGTCGTTTATAAATGAATTCAAATAATAAAATAAAAGTTACAACTCTCTTGAAAATAAACACAAGATTCGTTTATCATCTCTTGCATGCGTCGGTTCTTCGTCGGTGCTGGGGTTTATCCGTGGACGACCGCGAAACAGATCTGGTTGCCAAAAAATTTGACAGGGCTCCTACTTCACCAAGGAAGTATTTGCTTAAAATGCTAAAATCGACCAAGCAAAATCAGTAGCACTTCTCGAGATTAAGACAAAGCCTAATCTCAAGGAATGGATGTATAGGGCTTCAGATCCTTCGAATGACTTCTCCTTTGTGCTGAAGTTCACTGGGATCTCGTTAGCCTTTGTTGAAATTTCATGCTCCTTGACTCTTCAATCCAGCAGCACCTCGTCCTCTTGATAAAATTATAGATCATCAAAATAGAGGCCTTAGGCTGATATTTATAGGTCTCGGGTGCGGTTATTTGGATGAGAATGAGTAATTTGGCCTTATCTTCAGTTAACAATAGCCTAACCATGTTTGTTGATAATATCAAGTTTGTTGGGAACCCCTGGAATAGATAAATCCTATGAAAACTACTTTAAAACTGTCGAAAACGCTTCCGGGGGTCGAAACAGCGTGACAGGCACTGCTGACTCGCGGGGGGGGGGGGGGGGCGCATGTCAGACAGATCTGACCCGCGCTTGCGTGGGACGGACAGATCCAACCCGCGCTTGTGTGGGTCGGACTGATCCAACCCGCGCTTGCACGGGTCGGATACATCCGACCCACGCATGCACGGGTCGGATCAAATCCGACCCGCGTTGGCGCGGGTCGGCCTGAGCCTTCCGCGCTGGCGCGGGTCTATCGTTTCTGCTGAATTCTTTCTTTTTTGGCATGCTTCTTTCCGGGACTTGTACTTTATGCTACTTTGGTCGACTCGCTGACTTGTACGCATCGTTGCGGGACTACGTGGAACACGCACGAACTGATTGACGTACGCGTGTTGACGAGCGCGCAAGCTGATTGACACGTTGATTGACGTGCACGTGTTGATTGAAGCGCGTGAGCTAGTTGACACACGCGTATTGACTGACGCGCACGAACTGATTGACGTGCGCGTGTTGCCTGACGCGCATGAACTGATTGACGCCCGCGTGTTGACCGACGTGCGCGAGCTGACGTGCGGCCTCTCATAGGTAATTTTAGACACCTACAACGTTGACTTATCCCTACTTAGGCTTCAGGATAAAATTTCCCGTGTGTATGAAGCATAGATTTTAGAGTTGAAGGATGGTGTCTTCTCTTGGGGCAAAGATGAACCCGATGTAACCCGATGTAGGAGAGGAAGAATTTTATATTCTATCTCCCAAAGCTGAAGAGGAAGAATTTTATATTCTATCTCCGGTGGACAAAGGAAACTCAAAGTAGGATCTCCACTTTTAGAATCCGGAAATGTGAATCTAAGAGTGGGATATCCGCTCCGAGAATCAAAAGATTCGAATAATCCTAACTGTCGGAAGGTTTGATTACCGAACTAAAGGTGAATTTCTCGTTTATCGAGAGTGAATTATGGTTTTGGCCTTACTTATAGGAATGTTTGACCAAGTGGGAGTTTGAGGGAACCCTAACTGTAGGAAGGTTTGATCACTCGATTTGAAAGTAGACCTCTCTTTCATGGAAGGAATCGAGTGGGGATTATGGTTTTGGCCCTAACTGTAGGAAGGTTTGACCGAGTAGGAGGTTTGAGCCGATCCTAACTGTAGGAATGTTTGATCGTTCGATTTGAAAGTGGACCTCTCATTCATGGAATGAATCGAGAAGAGATTTTGGTTGTGGTCCTAACTGTAGGAAGGTTTGACCAAGTGGGAGGTTTGAGACGACCCTAACTGTAGGAAGGTTTGATCGCTCGATTTGAAAATAGACCTCTCGTTCATGAAAGAAATTGAGAGGAGATTTTGGTTATGACCCTAATTGTAGAAAGGTTTGACCAGGATAAACAGTGGGAGTAGGAGTAAAAAATCACAGTAGGAGTGTTGATTTGTACTAATCACTCAGTGGGGGTTTAGTGTTTATCACTTTGTTTGTAATGACCGGGTTATCCCTAAGAATACACCATATAGTATTCTTCCGGGAACTTCCCGTTATATGAGTCATCCACCCCCAGCTTCCTTTGCAAAACCGAGTCTAACATTGTACTTAGTTGGATGACCGGATTATCCTTAAGAATACCATGCAAGGTACCCTCCAAGAACTTCTCGTGAATGAAAGAAAACAATTTAGACTCATATACCTATTGGAGTATTGAGAAGCGGTTTATACTCGTATACTCTTTGGAGTTAGCATTCAGTTTAATTTAGCGTTATGACGCCAGCTTCAACCAAGTTTTGGATGCTATTTTTGAGAGCAAAACAAGCCTTGCTAGGATGAATGATCCTCCTATGGTACGCACGGTACTTTAGATCCGCAGTATTGTCAACTTCCTTCTGATTTACGATAGGTGGTAGCTTGATCTTATTATTCTCAATGAGGGATTCGAAAATGACTGGAACGTCTTCGTCCTTGAAGGAGTACTCTTTTTGGAGTCTCGATTTCGAAGTCTTTTGCTGTCTTTGGGGTTGTTGTTGTGATGTCTGATTAACATCAACAACTGCTGTAGATGCCTTCCTCTTACCACGGGAGACGAAGCTTGAGTTCAGAGGGTTAACCGCCTGTTGGCTTCTTTCCACTTTCTTCCTTCTGAGGAAGCGTTCGGTCTGCTCTTCGCGTACCTTCAACTCTTTCCAGGTATTGGACGGTGCTACTCTCATAACTTACAACACGTCCAAAGAGAGGTTGTTGTGATAGGTTTAGAAGATGAAGTCCTCTGTGATCGGATCTCGGTAGTTCATCATCTTATTCCGGAAGCGATTGACGAAGTCGTCGACCGTCTCATCGTATTCCTGTTTCTCATCAAAGAGTGTCCTGATTTACACCTCGGCGTCATCATCAAAGAAGTGAGTGAGGAACATGTTCTCCAGGTCGTCTCAGCTATTGATGCTTCCAGGCTTAAGATGACAATACCAATCGAAGGCGGGCCCGCGAAGGGTGACAACGAATGACCGAACCATCAATGCTTCATTGCTGGAGATTATGCCCAAGTGAGACTTGAAGTAGATCAGGTGCTGAGTAGGAGAACCCTTCCTGTCAAACGACGTGAAGTTAATCAGGTTAAACTTCGCCGGATACAGGATCGACTCCTACACTCTTGGGTAAGGACACGGAATACCGGTCTTCTTCACCTCTCGAGCAGAAATCAGAACGTTGATTTTTCTCTCAAGATCTTTCATCATCTCATCCTCGTCTGTATCATGCTTTTGATGATTTCTAAGAGGAGCAACATGGCCACCCCCTGCATTGTTATCTTCGGTAGGACCACCCCCAGGGTTGTTATCTTTAGTAAGGCCACCCCCAACGTTCTGGTCAACGGGATGATTATGGCATTGATATGTTTGTCCACATCTGAGTCACTACCTGCTTGGTTAGCAATGTTGTGACGGATGGATTCACCAAGTCGATTTGACAAAGCTCGAATTTGATGGTCATGCTCTTCCCTCATCTGCTGCATAGCCATTTCCATTTCGATTTTGAATGCTTCTTTCTACTTGGCTAGAGCATCCTCGAGAATTTAGGCCATTTGCTCAGTGTTGATCATAAATGCCTCGTGGGATTGTCCTAGGTTGGATACCGTATTATCAGAAGCGATTACAAAGTTTGCATCTAATGCTTCATCATCCGAGGATAATTCTCTCTACATTCTCTGATAATCCCTTTGTCTAATGGTTCCCGATCGCAATAGGGTTAGACGATGTGATATGAGCGGGTCAGAACTAGAAGGTCGAATCGACTTCCCCTTATCAGCCATATTAATCGTGACTTCTGGAAGTTCGTCACCTTGAACAGCTGATCGTTTCTTACAGAGATGATTTGGTTTGGACTTAGCCTTTCCGTTGGAGATTCTCTCGAATACCGAGACCCTATGTAGAGCGGTCTTGGGCAGCTACACACTGATAATACTACCCTGATAATCTTTATGCACGGACAGTGAGAGTCTGTTTCTCGGGTACTTCTCTTCCGAGACTTGTTCGTACCCCCAGTCCGATAGTACAACTTATCGGTATGATGACCGGAGCAATCTATCGCCTGTTGGCACGACTTCTCAGGTATAACATCATCGTCTAACGAACACGTTTACTTCTGCGGACTTGTTACCTTAATAGCGTTCTCAAGAGTCACACGTTTGGAGCCACGCTTTCGTGAGCACGGGACCTTAACGGGCTCTTGGACACTGATTCGCAGTCCAAGGCGGTCAGTTACAGGAGTTTTCCCATTATAAAAATTTGGGAGAAGTTAACTTGTTGCGAGGGCGTGTGCGACCCCCAGTTTGATGAGTTGCTCGGGGTTCAGTTGATAGGCCCAAGCGTTCTTTGATCAAAACTTTGCCTCGATCCTCATGTAATGGACCCAGGTGATCCGCCATCCTCATCTTGAATCAGGACAAGTCCACACAGCCATGAGGCTCTGTCGGAGGTGTGTGATTCATCGGGACAGAAACAGGGGCTGTCGAAAGCTTAAACGGGACTATGAGAGGTGAACTGGGTGCGAACCGAACCGAACCTATTTGGTTCAGGCGTGAACCACCACTTGGTGGCTCAGCCTGGGCCGAGCCACCAATTGGTGGCTCGGTTCTGGCCGCGCCACCATTTGGTGGCTCGGTTCTGGCCCAGCCACCAGATGGTGGTTCGCGCATTCTGGCAGTTCCGGGCGCTATTTGACTTTTTGTCGACGTCGTTTTGGACTTTGGTTTCCAGACTTAGCATGATTTTGATGGCTTCTTAATCACCTCTTCTTGCTTCAACTTCTGCGCTTCTTGCACAAGAATCCGTGCATGCGCAATCAAGGTGCGACGCTTCTGAATGCACTCCTCGAGGGTTGAGTGGGTCCGTTTGTCTTGGATCCATTCATTCGCTGTTGGTTTGGAGGAGAGGACATTTGTTTGTTGTTAGGACACTCGGTGCCTTCTGAGTTTCAGATCCATCTCATAGCAGATCCCATCAACAGGCTCCAAAGCCTTAGCGAATTGGCGCACGAGGCGTTGGCGCTTCCTTTGGCGAGCTCTTTTTGATAAAGTTGGCACGGCTACAGCGGCTATCTCCTTGATTGAAGAGGAGTCCAGATCTGCAGATTCGACTTCGTTGGAGGCCGGAGGGTCGTTGCAAGGCAAGATGCAGCAGTAACGGGGACATTGATCTTCCTACGCTTGCGGAGGGCGGAGGATCTGGAGGAGGAGTACGACAAATACTCCTCGAATTTCAGTTGGTCGAACTCGTACTCGACCTCTTCATCAACCGGGATCTGGATCTATAGCTACGGCACGACATCTTCGGCAGCGAAGCTGTTGGCTCTCACTGTGATCGCCAGCGTGTTTGGGTCAGAAATTCATGTTTTCATTATCATCGAATGTATTACAACTTCAGTCGTTACAATAAACTCAAATAAAAAGTTGATCTTTTTATAAGATCTTCTTACATAATAAAAATAAAAGATTACAATTTCTTCAAACAACAAACAGAAGATGTTTATCGCCTGTTGTTTGCATGGGAACTTTGCCTATGCTGGGGACATTGATATCCATGGACCGTCGCGGATCAGATCCGGTTGATAGATTGATAATCAAAGCTCCTACTTCATGAAGGAAGTATTCGCTACAGCGATAACCTCGACCAAGCGAGGTTACGACTCTTCTTGAGATTAAGACCAAGCTTAAATCCAGAGGAAAAAGGGGGATGGATCTCAGATCTCTCGAACTCTCACTTTTTTAATCGAGGAACTTCACTAAGATCTGAAAACCCTCTAAAATTCGTGACTCCACTCTCCAATTTGGCAGCACCTCGCCCTCTTGATGTCCGCCCTGTGAAATGAGACCCTAGGCCTGTATTTATAGGCTTCGGTTGGGGGTTTCGGATAAGAATGATGAATTTGGCCTTATCCCCAATTGACAACCATGTAACCACGTTTAGAGATAAACTCATCGAAAACCGTCAAAACACATTCTCGGATCGAATCTGGCTGAACCAGATGCAAAATGAACCGAACCGGTTCGGTTCAGGAACGAACCACCATTTGGTGGCTCGGTCCATGGCCGAGCCACTGGCTTGGCCGAGTCGTTTTGACGTGATTTAGCCACCAGGGGCTTTCTCGGTATATTTGGTCTGGACTTGTTTCGTCCTTCTACGTGCATTCGACCGTTTTGTTGACTTGTACACTTCACTGATTGGCTTTATATGTTTCGTGAACGCACGAGTCGCTTGACGATGACCGACAGGCATGCAGGCCACTTGGTTCCTCATTCCGGTGGCCGATGAGAGTACGAGCCACCTTGAGCTGGCTGATGAGTGCGCGGGCCACATAGAGGTGGACGGTAAGCGTACGGGCCACTTGGTTCGCTGTTTTAGTGGTCGATGAGCGTGTGGGCCACTTAGCGGTGGCCAGTGAGCACCCGGGCCACTTGGAGCTGGCTGACGAGTGCGCGAGCCACATGGAGGTGGCCGGTGAGCGCACGGGCCATTTGGTTCGTCGTTTCGGTGGTCGATGAGCGTGCAGGCTACTTGGCCGTGGCCGGTGAGCACGCGTGCCATTTGGAGCTAGCCGTTCCGATGGTTCGTCGCCACGTCATCAATGGTTCGCCAATTCGCTTCATGCACTTGTCGGCGTCAGATGATCCTCTTTGACTCGGATAATCTTATTCGACTTGGATAATGACGTTCATTGTCTTCTCTTTGTCTCGAGCTGTGTGTGGATATCTATAGGTATTTTTAGATACCTACATTATAATGTAAATAATGCATAATGTATTAGCAACATTCATTTTATTAGACTCAACTATTAATAATTTTTTGACAATTCAAAATTTCTAGTTTGTTTTCATCTAGTTCTAGGTTGAAAAGTGGAATAATTTGGGGGAGAAGAATTCATACTTTTCTATATAGGTAGAGCAATTAGTGGGACAATTTTCAAAATTGTCCTAGTTCTAGTTCTTCTAGAATTCTACTTGACTAACACCTTAAAAAATAATCTCAATTTTAGTTCTAATTGACTAACACCATAAATTTTTTTCCTATGAATTATCCAAGTTCTAATTTTTAGTTCTAATTAACTAACCCCACCTAATTGGATTCAAGTTAGACATTACTTGAACTTGACACGAATTCATAACGGTTAGTAATTAGGAAAAAAAGATAGTTTTACTGTGTTCATATTACTGGCAAAGAATGCGATAATTATGAAGGACTGAAAATCCTTGAATAAGATTATTAAAAGAAATAATCCTTCAATAAGATTATTAAAATAAAAAATCCTTGAATAAGATTAAAAACAAGTCTATAACAATATTTACTTGTCGTTTTCCGTAACTAAGATTTAACGAAATATATCTCTATCTAATAGAGATTCTAATTACTTTTGAACTCTGTAAATTCTAGTAAAGACTCCTAAGCATCCAGGAGTAGTCAACATTTTTTTTTTCCAGAATAAGGGCATCATTGGCCATTTTATGGAAATTACTGTTACTTATTATTATTATTTTTGGTAAATAAAAAAGATATATTCATCACCAAATTGGAAAAATGTAATTACATCAAGGATCTCATCATATAAGAGAGATTCCAACCGAACTGGAAACTAAGCTCAATAGAGATACACTGAG
>BQKN01009037.1:0-11456 GCA_022839385.1 Asparagus kiusianus | reverse complement strand
TCCTGATTTTGCACTCGATTCAAGGCTGAATTATCTTAGCCAAGGATTGTTCTGCAAGAGAGCGGCGAAGCCCTGCCGGAGTGAGGAGTCAGAGTCTGCAGGAGAGCGGCGAAGCCCTGCCGGATCGAAGAGCGAGAGGTCTTCATCTTTTCCTTCATTCACCCCCTTCTGTCCTTGGTGTTGCCCTTCGCAGGCGACACTAAGAAGAGCTATTATTTCGTTTAACCGAGATATACGCTTTAAACTTCTAAGATCTCACGCGGATCGACGAAGTTCTGCTTCTATATCCCACGCGGATAGACGAAGCTCTGCCGGATTTTCCCAGAAGGATCTTGAAGAGTCGGCGGTCCACGGATATCGACGTCCCCGTCACAGGCCAACAACCCACGCAAGCGAGACCGTACCAAACCGGGATCTCGTGTTTATTTTCGTTTAAGTTGTAACCCCTTTGTTTTCATTTTATACTGTTGTAACGCTCAAAGTTGTAACAGATCTCAAAAAAAGAGAACATCAATGAAAACAGCAACTTTTACCGGAAACAATAGATAATAAGGTTATAAAAATATAATAAAAATGTGATTATCAAAGGTCGCTTAACAAAACACTCAAACCTTGCCATGCAACTGTGACGCCCCTTTTTTCACACAAGGTTGCGATCCAAGGTAAACCCAAGAATATCAAACCTGCCATACACCCAACACTATGCAATAACATATTTCACCATCCCAATGTAGGTACAAGCAGATATAAGAAAGGTAAGAATATAAGGGACACAATGAGAAGAAGAAATATCATAAATAACTGAAATCATGTTCCAACAATATTAATAACAAGTCTCAACTGAAGAAAAAGATATACATCCAATAAACTGAAATAGGAGTAAATAATGTCAAATACAAGAGTCGACTGAATAGTACTTAGGTTCTCAGCCTTCAAAATGAAAGACAAGTCTATAAATCAACTAAACAACTGCTAGTCTAATGTGGAGTGTATGCTGACTATCAATAAATGACCGCGACTATGCAGAAACTCCGTCAACGTATGGCTCTTCGAAACACTGATCCGCTACCTGAAAAGAGGGGAAAATCAACAGTGTTAGAGCGCTAGCAAGATCATCTCCATCCGCCCCCAGGGGAAGGGCTACTGCATATGATGGAGGCTCTACCTAATACGCATAGTCTACCTAAACTATTTTACCATGTACTAATTGGGGTTAATATTTAGAAATTCACAACACGAGATGAGTACGTCGAGCGAAATAATCTAAACAAGGAAACCCTCATATATATACCCATGTATCTCAGATTATGAATCACTAAATATCAACTCCAAAAATAAGAATAAAAGAATAAAGTATTGCAATACTAAAATGTCAACCAAACAAAGTCATGTATGTCATCTTACGCTACCCTTGGGTAGATAATACAGAACAAGTACACAATCCTGTATAAACAATAATACAAAAATACTTCGCCGTAATATATCTCAATGGTGAACTACGTTCAAAATCAATTACCACCTAAGACTCAGGCTATCAAGTATTCCACAATGCTATCCCTCACAAAGTTCTATGATTTATCACATCATCATGCGGATCAACGTATAGGTGCATCGACCACTGTGCATCATCATGCGGAAACAAAAATATAGGTATATTGATCTTTGCACCACTCATACGAAAACGATAATATAGGTACATCGACCTCTATGTATACTCATACAAAAATAATGATATAGGTACACCGACCTCTGTACATACTCGTGCAGAAATAATGATGCATTACGGAGTGTAGTCCCTCGTGGTCTTATTGCAGTATACTAACTAACGCACTCCGAGTGTCCATAATTATCGTAAACCAAAACAATCGTTACACATGATGACACAAATTATTAGACTTTGCTCATAAAGAGGCTCATACATGCTCAAACCCAGTAAGTGCACTCTCATGGTTACACATGTAGAAAATATCAATATATATAATATAGCATCAAATCGGTCAACCAAAGTATCCCATCGGTCTATCGACAGCACGTGCACAAAGGTGCACACACAACACAACCTTTAATTGGTCGACCGATAATCATTTCCTATCAACTAACCAGAGAACTTTCTAGTTTTCTGCAGACCAATCAGTCGACTGATTTCATTGATCAGTCGTGATTTCATTGATCAGTCGACCGACCAGAGTGAAATTCCGGACTTTTGTATTTTGTCAACTTTTCTCGAAGCTTGTATTTTTATTAACATGATTAGTAAAAACGTGATTAATTTTGATCAATACACAAGTATATATTAGCCTAAACAAGATCATATCACCTAGATATCATAAACTTAGGGTTTAAACATCCTACTCATGAAAACTCTTAAATTGCTTGATTTATTAGGGTTTTAAAAACAATTAAAAATATAAATTTACAATTAATTACAACTCTAATGATCATGATCATCTATTATCTATTAATTAGAGATTTAATCTACATATCTTTTCATGGGTTTAAGTTCTAAATATCAAAACTAGGTTATATTCATCAAAACTAAGCTCTCAACATTAGATTTACAGACTAAACACATAAAGACATGAATTTTTACTGAGGATAGGTTTGGAGGAAGATGATCTTGCCTTACCAAATGTGCTGATCTCACAAACTTATAAGAAACACGATCTTCCTTCGTAGAAACCGTCGATCTCGTTCTCCTCTTGGTATTTTCTTCACGAAGCTCTCCCAAACTAACAAACTGGGGTTAGGGTTTTGAGAGGGAAAGTGGCTGCTGCTAGGATTCAAAATTACGATGAAAAAAAAAGAAATTTTTGTGAAAACATATATGTATATACTTATATGCTATAGGGTCAAAAACCAACCCGAAACTAAAGCCCAGAATTCATGCTCGTCGGTCGACTGGTTGTGAAAATAGGTCAACCGATAACTACACATTAGTTGACCAGTCGTTCTCATCGGTCAACCGACCAGAACGAAAATCCAACTTATGGTTTTGATATATCAGTGCATGATACTCACATGTATGTACGTATTCGATCTCAAATCGATTACTAACATGCTTATTCATCTCAGAATAGTATCAACTATAATAAAAATCATTTAATATTATTTTTCACTATAGTTTAATAATTTACATGGTTTTACAGCAACTCATCTCAACTCAGCCCGACCAAAACAAGAATGGGTCGACCCTCAAATAGCTGTAGCGGACCTCGTCACGCAACTCATCTCGACTCGACTTGACCAAGTCAAGACCGGGTCAACTCCTAATTCACACATTAGGCCTAGTCAAAAGGCATCATTAGTTGGCTGAATTATGAGTTGAATGCTATGGTAAATTTGAACTCACAAAAGAAATTCACCAATCAATGAACATCGCTCATAACAACCCAAGTGGACCACGTTATCCACAATTCCAAAGAAAGGTCACCCACATCCAAGCGAGCCTCGCCCAAACGTGTTTAGTGAATTTTGTCAAATTAGCAAACCCCATCAAATAGTCGTTTGAAGGGCTACTTTCAAGGGAATAACCGCTCCCCACTATCTCCTATTATAATGGTCATTTAATCCAAAATTAAATGCTCTTAACTCTCTCTTTTAGCTTATAAACGGAGAGGAGATTGCTCAATTTGTGGGGAATCTGGTCATAGAGAGATCAAGACACACGCATAAAGAGATTACTAATCTTGTTCTTGTGATTTTATTGAACAAAGATGCTAATAAAAGACTGAGTTATCTTACAAGCAACGAGGTTTTCATCAGCAGCAAAAGATTTATTATCTTAGTCGGTCCGTCAAAGGAATACAATATCAACATTCCATCGGCACATAATATACAAGATTTAAGACTTGCTTTCTGTTTGATCAACAATGAAACTTTAAAAATGCATACCTGCCTTCAAATGCTGCAAAAATCTTTAAAACCCCCAAAATGAATAAAACTTAAGCACATCATTGAGCTTATCATCCTAGACTTAATAAAATCTAGGGTAGAATTTTCAGCAATAATCTAGAATATAATGTAGGACTCGAGATTTTCATCTTAAAATTATTATTCTACATCTTTACTCTTTGTCTCATAATAATAAGAAAAACAAAAAGAATTTATTCTTCAGCACTTTGAGAGTTTCTATTCTTTTGAGAAAAAGTGAAAAAAAAGAAAAAGGAAAAATCTTGAAAAAAAAGTGAAAAAAATTGACTACATCCTCCTCATACCAAAGATAATTGCAGATTTTTATTATTTTATTATTATTTAATATCGACCGAACAAATGTAAGTACTTCATTTCTTATTTACTTTACTTTGTGCATCATATAGTTTGCATTAAAGATAATGCAAAATTTAAGTGTGTGGGTGGGGACTAGTCATCTTTCCTCTTTATATTACCATTTATTGGTCTTTTTAATTTCATATTTTCTTTTTATTTCTTTCCTTAATATATATATATATATATATATATATATATATATAAACACGTACATACATACATATATTTTAAAAAAAAATATTATATTTGCACAAAAAGTGTGTGAAAAATGGGCACCAACAAAAACTTTCTTAAACGCCAAGGTGTTTCTATTTTACTAACCCTATGTCAACTGAGTGATTAAACCTAATGAGTATTTTTATAGCTAATGATGCAAGCTCAATTAGTTTAGGATCCATTATCCCAACCTCGTTACACGGTCACTTAGAACGCCTGATAAAATATAGCAAAATCACTAAGGAATAAAATAATAATAAAAAATAATGAAAAAATGTTTTTGTAGAAAGTTATATTTATTTATATCTTCTTAAAAAATAAATTGATCTAGAGGCTTAATGAAAAGAGTTATTATGTTCATTTCAAAACTTATAATTGAATTTCTAAATTAGACTTATTTTTGTATGACTATAATGAAAGATTCCCTAAGATATTTACCTTGGAGTTATACATAACAATATTTTATTGAGTAAAAGGTGGCTCTAATTAGATTGTTTAAATAATCAAGTTAATTACTTATTTATTGACTTTCTCAAATTGGAAAGTTAACTGAATTTTATGAGCATATTTATTGCAAACCCTCATGAGATGACAACTCGTCCACTATGATAACCAAAAGGTTTAAAAGCTTGTTTTATGTGTTAACTACAACCTGATTCTTGTGAATGTAAGTTGGAATTTTCAATCTTTTTCATTTTCTTCATTTGATAGAAGACCACCAAATGTTTAGGTGTGTGGTTATTTGATCATCATATTTTACTATACTTTTATACCCTTAATATCTATTTTATTTAAATAAATATATGCTAATAAAGAATTTTATTTTAATTTGTAGGTTAATAAAGAATTAATAAAGAAGAGACTGAAAAAATCAAATTCTCCAA
This sequence comes from Asparagus kiusianus, assembly GCA_022839385.1. NCBI lineage: Eukaryota > Viridiplantae > Streptophyta > Magnoliopsida > Asparagales > Asparagaceae > Asparagus > Asparagus kiusianus. The sequence goes on along the minus strand of BQKN01009037.1, from coordinate 6,090 downwards.
TTTTTCTACTATTTATTGAAGTCCTAGATCAAGTTAAGAGGTGGCCTATAAAGAGCCTAATAAATTAAGAAAAAATTAGGACAATAAGTCAACAAATAAATTAAATCTATTAGAAATCAATTGGTTAACTAACCAATTGGGTCATAACAGAAACAATGTATGGCTGCTATTTATTTCTTATAGTCAAAGGCTAATTCCATAGTTCTTTTTGAATGTAATAGGCTATAAATAGGGGTAGAGAGTGAAGGTTTGGAGGGTGAAAAAATTTATAAACTACTTTCTGGAGAGGAGGTCCTTTAATTAGCTCTTTCAATTTATAAACCTTTTAAGTTTGAATGAAAAAAAAATTATTTCCTCTATTTAAATTTTCATTCTCCTTCTTCTTTGTTTATGAAGTGAAGATGAAGATATACCTTCAAGGAGCTATCCGTTGCAATATAAGTTTTTATTTTTCCCTGTTTTCATTTTCTTGATTCATAATTGCATGTTTGGAATTTTATTTCCTTCTTCGTAGATTAGGTTTATTTCATGCTTTGTAGTATAAATTTACTTTCAAGCTCGTTTAATTTTGTTTTTTAGATTTATTTTTGTATTTTGTAGAATTTCTTTTCTTGACTAGAAGTTAGTCTATATTCTCCCTTTAATTTTTATTCTATAGTGTAGATTTACTTTTATGCTCATTTCTTTTTCTTATTTTATAGATAGTTTCTATTTTCTTGCTTGTACCTTAGATCTATTTCTTGTCTGTTTATGCTTTCTAGTAAAGATTTTATTTCCTTCTGTTTATTTTCTAAAATGAGTGACTAATTACTGTAGGAATTCTAAATTTTTATGAAACTAGTTTAATTTCGTTATGATTTATGGATTGCATTCTTTATGCTTAAATTGATCATGTTAGGTTAATCCACAAAAGAACTAATTGGGATAAGAAGAATTAATAATATATCTTTATCTTGTGTGGTTTGATAGGTTATGCATATAAACTCTAGAATTATAATCTAATTGTTTATTCTTTTCATCAATGAAAATTTTGCTTGGATGATAATTTGATAGATTATGATTTTTAAGAGTTTGATAATCTATGCTTAGAAAATCTAAAGTAAAATATGATAAAAAGAGAGTATTTTATCAATGCTAAATAAAATTAACTAGTGAATTCAACTCTAGATTCCTCATTTCTCTACTTGTTTTCCTTACTCTTTCTAACTTTTATTTATCTTTGATTTATCATTTCTCGATTATATTTTGTTCCCACTTCTATTTCCTTTCTTGGTTCCATTTCTTTTTGATTTTTTTTAGTTTTCACTTTGTTCTCTTTTCTTTTTATTTGTTTCCTCCTTATGCCCTTCTCCTTTCTTGTTTTAGTTTTGTCTTATTTTGTGATAATTCCATCCCTACATACTTTATTTCTCTCCTCCTTTTCCACTCACTTTTAGGATCAGTTTTAGGAATTACTAAACACATACCTTCCTTAAGGGTTTGACAGTTTTCTACACTATATTTGATTATTGTTTTAGTTTAACTTTTGTGAATATTTTTGTTATGCCCTGAATAAGTGTATGATGCAAGTTGCATAAGCATTAAAGGATATACTTATTCAGATTTTCAAACTATTCCTAATGATATAAAGTCTACCTCCCATTATGTTTATATCATCAATAAAAGTGCTTATAATCGGAAAAGTGTTAAACAACATCTCACCGCCGATCTACTACTAAATAAAATAAGTAGCAAGTGAAGCCCCTAAAAGAGGAGTATAGATAAATAAAATTTTCTAGGAACTTGGCATAGTTCATTTTTAAGTATTTTGTATTCCACTATTTTGTAATAATAATGAAGTCATTGCACAAATAAAGTAATCCAGAGCCATTAAAAGTCTGAGTACACTGAAAGGAAATATCATCTCATGAGAGAGATTGACAAGAGAAAAGATGTGGTGGTTCAAAAAAAATTTAAAAGATAACGTCACATATCCTTTTGCAAAATTGTTATCACAAAAGGTTTCTAAAAAATATCTAGAAAAGGTTTGAGTTAGGATGATATCTGATTGGATGTTGAGGACAAGGAGATTACTAGTGTAGTATATTATGTTGTTATGGTGTTTACTCACCCAAGATACGGGTATTTACAAAATGATACAATCATAGCCTCGGCAAACTGAACTCAACCAACTTAGTGGCCCAAGCCCAACAGAGGTCTCGATCCCACCGGAAAATACGGAGGCACCTGTCACGTGCCTAAGTAACTTCCCCTCCAGTCGTCAGCCAACACCTATAAAGCGAGGGATGACTCAGCCTCCTAGCGTGTCTTTTATCATGCTCTCAATCATTTTTTAGAAAATGCGAGACACTCTCTCTCGTGCAAAAGTGACTTCCCCTCTAGTCGCCAGTCGACATCTGTAAAAGGAGCTCTTAGCCCGCACTTCACCACTATCTTCCTATGCTTGGCTAGAAGTGTCCCATTAACCCCATGATGGAGATATCTGCAGGTAGACTCCAAACCTCAAAGGGGGTAGGCTCGCTCTCTCTCTCTCTCTCTAAGAAAGAAAAAGAATACATAGTTCTTCGCACACACAAAAGAGCTCATAACAGACCCTCTGTAATGTCACATTGCCACCTCAAGAGCTACACAGGTTCCTGACCCCCTTCCCCACTCTGGTTTTTCTAACTTGACCATCGAAGAAACTATGGGGGAATTAATCCCAACCCTCTCACATGTTCTTCTTGTCTGTGCAGCATGGATTTCAGCCCCCTATTCAAGAACCAGGCATAAAGTCAAAGAAGGAAGCAACTCCTTCATCAATCTCCTTTACCTCGTCTGGACGAGGACTCAGGAGGAACAGATACCGTTCCGGATCAGAACCTATCCTTATCTGGATAGATTGACTATTTGATCCCGACCATTAACAGTTTGGCATCCACTGTGGGGCTACTTTTCTTTTTCGAGAAGACATGCTAAGTTCTGAACAAGGGTCTGATTCTACTCACCCTGCAAAACAACATCATAGTTACATCATCTAAGCTAAATGACGTCAGGAGTTGTATCATTTAAGCTAAGGAGGAATAGTTTTGTATTGGAGGAACAAACATAGGCATAGTCCTCGAAGGCCTCAGCAACTTTCTAGGGAGTGTTTGCCAAGTAAACCATCTTCTAGATGGTAGAGCGACCTTCAACACCCCTAAAAGCCCTCTAGAAGAAGACACGCCATAAGGGTGATAATTTTTTTTTGAAAAAGTAACCCCGGCTTTTAATTGTCATCACAGAATAACTCTGGCCAGAATACAAATTCTGATCAGGCCAAACATCACTCAAGCTCCAACTAACAATAGCTCATATGAGCATAGGAGCAATGATTAAGTATGTGATAGACGTCTCGAACCATGAGGATTCTTTGAAGAGAACTCCCATCTACCCGGGATGAGATTGTGGGAAAAGCTTAGGGCCTACTAACTGATTGTCTTCTCTAGGAGAACAATCTTGGCCCGTCAACTGACGCCTGCACCACTAAAGTTGCCTAAGCTTTTGTGGTTGAAGCTTGCGACCTGCATAATCCGCATAAGGGAGAATTATTATGACGCCCCCGGTTTCACACAAGACTGCAGTCCAAGGTGAAACCAAGGATGTCAAACCTACCATGCACCTATACTATGCAATGACATGTTTCACCATCAAAAAAAGATCCCTCTAGTAGAAACAAATAAGATTGTACAGGTACAAGCAGATATAAAAGAGATGAAGATAAGAAATAGAATACATAAATATTTGATAAATCTCTAAATAATCAGGTCTCAATAGATATAAAAGAAAATATATCCAACAATCTAAAATAAATGATCCAAAATCTTAACTACGAGAGTCAACTGAAAAGTACATAAGTTCTTTTAGCTCTCAAAATGTAATACAAATCTAAACATCAACTAGAAATATAAACTAAACATCTGTGGAGTACAACTACTAAACATATATGATGGCGACTATGCTGAAAATCCGTCAACCTACGACTATCTGAAACTCTGCTCCGCTGCCTGAAAATAAGTGAAAACCACAGCGTCAGAGCGCTAGCAAGATCATCTCCATCCGCTCCTAGGGGAAGGGCTACTAGGTATGATGGAGGCTCTACCTATAAGTGCATAGTCTACCTAGTTCATTTACCCTGTACTAAACTAGGGTTAATACTTAGAAACTCACAACACGAGTCTGGTACATCGAACAAAATAATCCAAATAAGAAAACCTCATGTATGTCTCAAATTGTGAATCGCTAAATATTAACTCCAAAACTAAAAATAAATGAATACAAAAAAGATAATACAAGAAATACCACAACGTACATCTCCAAAAATGTCATATCAACTCCTCTTACTACCCTTAGTGGGTAAACAGATATTATCACACTCGTGTATCTAAGTTGTGAAATACTTTCACAATGGATCATATTGATGATGTCAATATTAACCTACACTTAGGTTATTTATTGAATCGTCCTTCTCTAGAATACTTCAACTCATTGCACCCCTGTATGGACCGATAAATAGATATGTCAGTTCATTGCACTCCCGCGCAGACTAATAACTAGATATGTCAATTCATCGCACTCCCGTACGGATTGGTAACTAAGTATAATAACTGATCGCATAACCATGCGGACCGATAGTTAGGTATATCAACCTCTGCACATCTTCATGTGGACTGATAAATAGGTATTTCAACCTCTGTGCATCACCATACAAACCGATAGATAGGTCTATCAACCTCTGCGATTCTCCATGTAGACCGATAGGTATATCAACCACTGTGCATCTTCGTACGGACCGATAGATAGGTATTTCAACCTCCACGCATCTTCATGTGGACCGATAGATAGGTATATCAATCTCTGTGCATCTCCATACGGACCGATAGATAGGTATATCGACCTCTGTGCATCTCCATATGGACTAATAGATAGGTATATCAACCTCTGCGCATCTCCATGTAGATAGGTAAAGAAGTACAGTCTATCTGCTGTCTTATTATAGGACCCGAATAAAGCACTCAGAGTATAGTCCATCCGGGATCTCATTGCGAGACCTGACTAACCCCACCCAACCGATCATAATTATAATATATATAATAATAGTCATTACTCTTAACGATTGTAACCTATTTGGATACCCCGAACAATGTAATCATGCTTACTCAATCCCTGTACGTGTACTCTTTGAACTATGCGTGAATATCAGCTCACATCTTGCACAAAAATGCTCACCAAACGAACACACAAGAAAAAGGTTTAATCTCACAAAAGCCGACCTGATCAGTCGACCGACAACCTCATCGGTTGAATGATAGGGTCGTTCACAAAAAAAACATGGCAAACATAAGCCTGTCAGTTGACTGATTCTTGCCATCAGTCGACTGATGGCAACTTCAGCCGACTGAACATGCCGAAAATGCATAGTTTGTTCTTCTCTCGTTTTTCTTCAAAAACTCGGGTTTTTATCAGATTATATGAATAAAACTTGATTCAATTGTCATGTATACTTAACCAGGAATTTGTTTAAACAAGATGAATCACATGAACACATAGATCTATGGTTTAACATGCAAAATAACCTAATTCTTGTTTATTTTGACAATCTAAAGCATATAAATCATATTAAACTACTCATTAAAATAAATCCTAATGATCATGATCATGTCAATATCTCAGTTTTAGATTTTTTTTCTACTGTTCTTGATATAATATTTAATCATAAACATCACATGTAACATGTTTAACATTAGATTTAAACCATAAACATAAAGTTAAACATATAAATCTCTTAAAAACAAGATTTTTATTCAAGGGAAATGTTTGGATAGAGGTGATCTTGCCTTTGCATGTGTACAAGCCTCTGAAAAGAACAACAAGTGATTACCCCGTCGCAAAACACCAAAAATCCCGACTTTTCCTTGATGTTCTCCTTACAAACTCTCTCACAAACTCACTTTATGACTAGGGTTTGAGAGAGAGAAAGAGGGTTTGCTAGGGTTTAAAACTCTGATGTAAAGATGATAATTTTCATGAAAACACATGTATGTATGTATATATATATATATATATATATAT